>OY482673.1:82539408-82646908 GCA_960531455.1 Urophora cardui
TGTAAATTTTCTCCCTTAATGTCACTGAAGCTTGCATATTTTTTGAAAGTCGTCGTATTCATTAAGTTGTGAAAGGTATATGAAAATGTATAGTGTGATATGAGAAAAGGTTGAAAATTTTAAGAGTAGGAAGATATCTTGGCTTAGAACTAATTTATTAAATCTATATCTAATTCTGAGTTGATAAAAATTATATTGCTTTTTTCCCCCTTCTTGGCTAGTATTTTACCCTCCTTTACCCAAACGAATTTCCAAGCGGCCGCCTTTGCCTTATTTTTGGCGGCCCAAAGTAAGTGACGATTTCTTGCTGTGAGTTGGTCGCTGATGTAAATGGCTCTCTCAGCGTCACTGCTGTTGTCGATCACCGACCCCAAACTAAGCTTTTTGTTCTTGATTTTTTTCATGAATTCCCTCTTTTTCCTTGTACGGCAGAATTTGATTACAATGTTTGCATGTTTGCCCTTTGTTCTATATATGTCATCTACATCCTCCGCTATATTTACATCTGCAATGGAGGCAATGCGCTCAACGATTGCGCTCAAGTTCTCACCTTCTCTTTTATCAATGTCTCTTATTACTACATTCCGACTAAGAGACTGTTGTTGCTGTGCGTTCGCATTACGCTCCAGCTTTGCTATGATAACATCTCTTTCGTTGCATTTTTCTTGAAGGTCAGCGACCCGGCTCTTCAAGTCTGATATATCTTTCGCAAATTGAGTTGTAGTTTTTGCAAATTCTTTTCTTAACTCTTCTTGTGACTTTTCGAACTTTGCGGTCAAATCTGCGATTAGACGCATTATCTCTTTGCTGTCAGCTTTAAGTTCGCTGACGTCAGACTGAACAATGTTGACGTCTGCGTCGTTGCCTGCATCGGGTTTGGTGTTTTGTTTCTTCTGGCTTGGAGCGGGTGATGTTGCAGTGGTCTGCGATGACGCAACCACCTTACCTTTTTGGGACACATGTTTAGCGTCCAATGTAGATGACGATGATTTGCTGGATTGTCTACACCTATGACATCTCCAGGCGCGACGGCGGTCAGTGGTCATAGCAGCATATGTGTTACTGGAAATAGTAGTACAGCTGGAAAAATGATATGCACCTTTACAAGTGGAGCAAGTGACGTATTCTCCACTTACTGGCAACGACTGGTTGCATTCATCACACACGATTGTTGTTTTATCCATGCTTTCACTTCTGTTCATATACTTTGCATATTCGATATAATTTACTTTTTTTTTTTTTTTTTTTTTTCTCACTGTATTAACACGGAGAGCGCGCCGAAAACACGAATAATAATAATAATAATAATAATTATAATAATAATAAAAATAATGATAATAATAATAATGATAATAATAATAATAATAATAATAATAATAATAATAATAATAATAATAATAATAATAATAATAATAATAATAATAATAATAATAATAATAATAATAATAATAATGATAATAATAATAATAATGATAATAATAATAATGATAATAATAATAATAATAATAATAATAATAATAATAATAATAATAATAATAATAATAATAATAATAATAATAATAATAATAATAATAATAATAATAATAATAATAATAATAATAATAATAATAATGATAATAATAATAATAATAATGATAATAATAATAATGATAATAATGATAATAATAATAATGATAATAATAATAATGATAATAATAATAATGATAATAATACTAATAATAATAATAATAATGATAATAATAATAATAATAATAATAATAATAATAATAATAATAATAATAATAATAATAATAATAATAATAATAATAATAATAATAATAATAATAATAATAATAATAATAATAATAATAATAATAATAATAATAATAATAATAATAATAATAATAATAATAATAATAATAATAATAATAATAATAATAATAATAATAATAATAATAATAATAATAATAATAATAATAATAATAATAATAATAATAATAATAATAATAATAATAATAATAATAATAATAATAATAATAATAATAATAATAATAATAATAATAATAATAATAATAATAATAATAATAATAATAATAATAATAATAATAATAATAATAATAATAATAATAATAATAATAATAATAATAATAATAATAATAATAATAATAATAATAATAATAATAATAATAATAATAATAATAATAATAATAATAATAATAATAATAATAATAATAATAATAATAATAATAATAATAATAATAATAATAATAATAATAATAATAATAATAATAATAATAATAATAATAATAATAATAATAATAATAATAATAATAATAATAATAATAATAATAATAATAATAATAATAATAATAATAATAATAATAATAATAATAATAATAATAATAATAATAATAATAATAATAATAATAATAATAATAATAATAATAATAATAATAATAATAATAATAATAATAATAATAATAATAATAATAATAATAATAATAATAATAATAATAATAATAATAATAATAATAATAATAATAATAATAATAATAATAATAATAATAATAATAATAATAATAATAATAATAATAATAATAATAATAATAATAATAATAATAATAATAATAATAATAATAATAATAATAATAATAATAATAATAATAATAATAATAATAATAATAATAATAATAATAATAATAATAATAATAATAATAATAATAATAATAATAATAATAATAATAATAATAATAATAATAATAATAATAATAATAATAATAATAATAATAATAATAATAATAATAATAATAATAATAATAATAATAATAATAATAATAATAATAATAATAATAATAATAATAATAATAATAATAATAATAATAATAATAATAATAATAATAATAATAATAATAATAATAATAATAATAATAATAATAATAATAATAATAATAATAATAATAATAATAATAATAATAATAATAATAATAATAATAATAATAATAATAATAATAATAATAATAATAATAATAATAATAATAATAATAATAATAATAATAATAATAATAATAATAATAATAATAATAATAATAATAATAATAATAATAATAATAATAATAATAATAATAATAATAATAATAATAATAATAATAATAATAATAATAATAATAATAATAATAATAATAATAATAATAATAATAATAATAATAATAATAATAATAATAATAATAATAATAATAATAATAATAATAATAATAATAATAATAATAATAATAATAATAATAATAATAATAATAATAATAATAATAATAATAATAATAATAATAATAATAATAATAATAATAATAATAATAATAATAATAATAATAATAATAATAATAATAATAATAATAATAATAATAATAATAATAATAATAATAATAATAATAATAATAATAATAATAATAATAATAATAATAATAATAATAATAATAATAATAATAATAATAATAATAATAATAATAATAATAATAATAATAATAATAATAATAATAATAATAATAATAATAATAATAATAATAATAATAATAATAATAATAATAATAATAATAATAATAATAATAATAATAATAATAATAATAATAATAATAATAATAATAATAATAATAATAATAATAATAATAATAATAATAATAATAATAATAATAATAATAATAATAATAATAATAATAATAATAATAATAATAATAATAATAATAATAATAATAATAATAATAATAATAATAATAATAATAATAATAATAATAATAATAATAATAATAATAATAATAATAATAATAATAATAATAATAATAATAATAATAATAATAATTTTTTTTTTTTTTTTTTTTTTTTTGTTTGTGGCGTGAGGAGGTTGAAAAATCCCTTCGGACTTCCCGGTAACACGTTATCACCGGTTCGAGTGGTGATGCCACTAAAAACAATCCCCCTCTTATGTCAAACACCTTACCCTGGAACTGCGGTGGCATTACTTCAGAGTAGGTGTCGCTCATCTGTCAGCAACTGACTTTTACATATGTAGCCTGCGTCCAGGCCTCGCCTTTGTGCAATCTGCACGTTACGTTATCTCCCCTGTCTATGCGGCGCGTTCATGGCTCACTGCTATTAGTGGTATCGCGATCAAGATCGGCTTTCTTCAACCTTAGCACTTTTTCTACATATACAGAAATCAGGTTCCACTTATCTTCGTTTTCTGTCATTTTCCGTACAATATTTTCTGTAGTAATGACGCCAATAGCATTAACCAACTCCGAGCGCAGTGTCTGCCATTTCACACATTCAAAGAGTGTATGCTCTACGTCGTCGTTGTCTGTATCGCCATATATACAGCGCGCGTCTCTGCATTTCCCCATTCTGTGGAGGTATTGACGGAAGTATCCATGACCCGTTAGCAACTGAGTCAGATAATAATTCACTTCGCCGTGTTTTCGCTCTAGCCACTCTAATAGGTGCGGAATCAGTCGTGCTGTCCACCTGCCTGTTGTATCGTTTCGCCATCTGTCTTGCCAGATTGTTATTGTGCGTCCTTTAACAGCTTTTTCCACTTGTATGTTGTACTCCGATGATCTTTTAAGCTCATACAGCTCCTTGCGTTCTTTCGCCATCAGGTCTATGGGTATGACTCCGGCAATGACAAGTATTGCCGCCGCGGAGACTGTACGGTACGCGCTAGCGATTCGTAGCGCTGCCGTGCGTTGCACCCTCATCATTGTGCGCTTGCGTTTGTCCGCGGATAGTGCGTCCGCCCATATTTCGCAGCCATAGAGCAAAATGGAGTGACATACGCCCATCAAAAGTTTCCGTTTACTGGGCAGGGGTCCCTTGATGTTGGCCACCATATAATAATAATAATAATAATAATAATAATAATAATAATAATAATAATAATAATAATAATAATAATAATAATAATAATAATAATAATAATAATAATAATAATAATGATAATAATAATAATGATAATAATAATAATAATAATAATAATAATAATAATAATAATAATAATAATAATAATAATAATAATAATAATAACAATAATAATAATAATAATAATAATAATAATAATAATAATAATAATAATAATAATAATAATAATAATAATAATAATAATAATAATAATAATAATAATAATAATAATAATAATAATAATAATAATAATAATAATAATAATTATTATTATTATTTTTATTTTTATTTATTATTTTTTTTATTTTATTTTTAATTTTTTTATTACTATTATTATTATTTGGCGAAAAGCGAACAAGTTCAAGACTACGTATTACCAGCGATGGTAGAAGTGATAGCTATATCGAAGAAAACCAATTCCTCATCATCAGACTTCTTTTCGGGATCAAGCCGGGAATCGAACTTAGACCCACCGTGAGAAGGTGTTAATGTTAGCGACGCGCTAACCAACTCACCCAACCACGGCCTGGTACGCAGTTGAACTTTTTGTCGCTTTTCTTTTGCCACCTTTACTCGCCCAACATTATTGTTGTATTTTTATGTACACATGATTTTCATGAGAATTTGTTGAGTAATTTTAGGCGGTCTATGCTTCGGTTAGCCGGAAGTAATGTGCATTTGCAACACCCTGCCCTTCTATTTAATTTAATTGTTGAATTATTGTATAAGTACACAGAAGATTTTTAATTAATTTTATTTGGCGAAAAGCGAACATGTTCAAGACTACGTATTACCAGCGATGGTAGAAATGATAGCTATTTCGAAGAAAACCAATTCTTCATCATCAGATTTCTTTTCGGGATCAAGCCGGGAATCTAACTTAGACCCACCGTGAGAAGGTGTTAATGTTAGCGACGCGCAAAGACAGAGTGACATTAAGCTACTGTTGTTGGTATGTGGATTGTAATAA
The DNA here is from genome assembly GCA_960531455.1 of Urophora cardui. Classification (NCBI taxonomy): domain Eukaryota; kingdom Metazoa; phylum Arthropoda; class Insecta; order Diptera; family Tephritidae; genus Urophora; species Urophora cardui. The sequence goes on from OY482673.1 coordinate 82,545,299, forward strand.
AAGGAAAATTGAGAATTAAGCGAAACAAAGCTGACGGCGGTGGTAGCTCAATGGGATTGTCATTGGATTACCAATCGAAAAGACTTAAGTTCGATTTTCGGTTGAGGCCGCCTGAAGAAGTCTGATGAGGGGATGTGGTGGTCTCCGAAATGGATCCATAACTTCTACCAAAAAATTTTTTCAATTTTCCTTAATTAAAAAACTATTGGCCAGTTATGGCTCATATAAAATTCACATAAAATAATTATTAGAAAAAACGGTCATGTAAAAACATACGTAAATATGTAAATCGGAGAGCCTGCCGAAAAACAAAAATCTAAAAACAATAACAAGCATTGCCTGTACAAAAGCTTTGCTTTAAAACTTCGTACAAACAAGACACACAATCGCGCCAACATACTAAGTAGCAAAGACAGAGTGTCATTAAGCTTCTGTTGTTGGTATGTGGATTGTAATGGAAAGAAAATTGAAATTTAAGCGAAACAAAGCTGACGGCGGTGGTAGCTTAATGGGATTGTCATTGGATTACCAATCGAAAAGACTTAAGTTCGATTCTCGGTTGAGGCCGCCAGAAAAAGTCTGATGAAAGGATGTGGTGGTCTCCGAAATGGATCCATAATTTCTACCAAAAATTTTTTTTTCAATTTTCCTTAATTAAAAACTGGCCAATATCTCATATAAAATTCACATAAAATAATTAATAGAAAAAACGGTCATGTAAAAACATACGTAAATATGTAAATCGGAGAGCCTGCCGAAAAACAAAAATCTAAAAACAATAACAAGCATTGCCTGTACAAAAGCTTTGCTTGTTAACAGCTTTAGAACTTTGTGAAACAAAACACACAATCGCACCAACATACTAGGTAGCAAAGACAGAGTGTCATTAAGCTATTGTTGTTGGTATGTGGATTGTAATAAAAGGAAAATTGAGAATTAAGCGAAACAAAGCTGACGGCGGTGGTAGCTCAATGGGATTATCATTGGATTACCAATCTAAAAGACTTAAGTTCGATTCTCGGTTGAGGCCGCCTGAAGAAGTCTGATGAGGGGATGTGGTGGTCTCCGAAATGGATCCATAACTTCTACCAAAAAAATTTTTTCAATTTTCCTTAATTAAAAATTGGCCAATAGCTCATATAAAATTCACTTAAAATAATTATTAGAAAAAACGGCCGTGTAAAAACATACGTAAATATGTAAATCGGAGAGCCTACCGAAAAACAAAAATTTTTTTTTACATTTTTTTAAAAAGATAAAATAACTCATAATCATCGTAGACATATGTTTATAAAAACCGAAATAGTTTTCAGAACTTGTTGAAACTTTACACCTAAAAGGACTAAGCCATGCTAATTTCAAAAATGAAATTGATTTTTCGGTAGCGGTTACCATTTAAAAAAAAACGGTTTTTTTACATTACTATATGAAAGACAAATAAGGCATAATCATTGCTGATTGTGGTGTTACGAAAGCATTGTTTGTGTTGCCAGTAGCTACTCGGTAATACCACTATTGATTAAAATTTAATTTTTAAAATTTTAAGTGTTCCGTTTCAGAAATTCTTACCTATATCAAAGTAAAGGGAATCAAAATACCTATCGAATATTATAAAAATATTCAAAATCGGTTCAGTAGTTTTTAAGTAATTGCAATTTAAAAAATGCATAATGTAAACTTTTATCTTTAATAACTTTGGTTGTTGTTGTTTCCAAAAAAAAAATCACTTTAATACTCAGCTTAGCCATCTTTATCAATTCTCATACCTCGTTTTTTGATTTTGTCATTTTAGAAATTTCACATTTGTACCAGATCGTGCTATTTTTTTCAACTTTGTGGGGCTGGGGGCACCTCTAAACATGCCAGTAGGTCAATAAAATTTTACAGGCTTATTACTAGGCTAGAAAGGAGCCGTTCTGGCTTTGGAACAAATTGAATTTACAAGCATTTAAATATGTATGTAACATGTACCATCGAATTTATCTATTGACTGGAAATCTGTTACGTATGTAAAAGAAATCGGACCATTATAACATATAGCTCCCATACAACGGATTTTTCAGATATAGAAATTTTGGGCTATAACATGGGCCATAATAACACACAGAATTGACTGTATAAATGCTGTGTTAATATCGAACAGTAGCTTATGTCGAAAAGAAAATTTTCAAAATATTCATAAGTTTGTGTAATTTTCTAGCAGTTTCTTGCAGAATATTGTTAAGTAAAATCATTGAGACTGAAGTTGGTTGAAGGCCTGAGAAAGAGTTTAAAAAAAGCAGCAGAAAGTACTCTCTGATATGCATTATATCAGCTTTTTCCAAACTGAGTCATTTTTTCCTTAAACACTTAAACTACTGTTCCATATGAACACAGAATTAAAGAAAATCAGACTAGATATGTAACGTTTCTTTTCCATTTTTCAAAAGACGAAAAAGATTGGTTCATAAATAAAAATTTTGTAAATATCTTGACACTAGCGCCACCTAGCGGCGATTTTTTCCACGGATGTATTTACTTTCTCATAGGCAATATATATACCGAATATGAATAAATTCGGTCGGTAAATACGAATTTTACAAATATCTCGATGCCAGCGCCAGCTATAGGATTTTTTTGTTTCACAATGCATTGTCTTCGGGTCCTGAACTATGTTCCAAGTTTCAAGTACCTAGCTCAACTAGAAGTATCTTAAATATTGGTTGCAAACTCCCACGACATACACCCATACATACAAAAAGTGAAGTTAAATAAAAGCTTGTAAAAAACACAAAAATTTTGGAAAATGGGCGTGGCACCGCAGGAAGCAGGAATATACGAGATTTCTGAGCCCATAACTCGACAAATAATTGAGATATTATGACGAAACTTGGTGTATACACTTTTATTACTTGTGGTAATAGGTGACAGGTAACAAGGTCAACGGAAATAATGTCAATTGACCTTATTTCCCAATCCAAATGGAAATAATGTCAACTACGCTTAAAACTTGTTCATTCATGAAAATATTTGCTGAGTTCTTCTGCAAACCCGTTATCAGTACCGTTTGTTAATGAATGAAAATACAATTTTACTCGCTCTTATGTTACTACAAATTAGTTGATAATGCCTCAGACACACATGTGGTAGAAATATTATAATATCAATACTATGATTTGGCTTTACTATGAAAATTTTCAATTAAACTACAATATGAGAGTGACACATATGTGGTATAGGTCGCAATATTTCTACTATACTACGATGTGTGTCTCTATCATTAGTGAATTTAGTGAAATGTGGTCGTCGAAAAAGAAAACAATTGCGAAATGTCTTTACATTATTCATATGTGGAGGCTTAGAAAAAATTCACAATTATTATTAATTGATAACAAATTCTTATTCAGGAAAAAAAATGTTCTTACGGCGTACATAAGATATGAATGCTATAATAAAGATTGCACCGTAAGTGTCTCTGTGGACAAAGATAGTAATTGTAGGAATCTCAGTGCGAAAAATAACCACAATCATGAACCACATGATAACTTTATTAAAAAACTTAAAATTATGAATTCAATAAAAAATCACTGCGAAAAACCAAGCGCGAAAAGAGCCGGAATACGAGAAATATTTTATGAGGAATGCAGGAATAATCCCGAATTGGCAGAACATGTTTCCTTTCCAAAAATAAAGCGAACTCTTTTAAATCGACGAAATGGTGGATTGCCGCCATGTCCAAAAAACCCGCAAGAGGTGAAGGAATTGTTTTTCAATGAGGATGTTTTGAACGAATGCGGAATGTCAAAGGTGGAAAAGAAGCCTTTCTATAAGGAAACAATTATAGAAAAGGATTTTTCTTATACTATATTTATGTCACCCACAATATGTGACATAATTAGTAGAAGCCAAAGAGAACGACACTATTTATTAGATGGAACATTTAAATCGGTACCGAAATGCGGCTATAAACAATTATTGATGATTTTTTATAGGAACCAAGATCACGTAAGTTGGTTGATTGATTTTCATACTTTTAAACACAAATTGTATACCTCTCTTAATTACAGGTATTCCCATTCGCGTATATATTGATGACAAATAAATCCCGTAAAGGATATGAACACTGCTTTAAATTCATTGATAAGAACCTTTTTATACTCAGCTGCACTAGTACACAGAGTATTATAGTTTTGATTTCCTAACGGTGGATTGTAACAGAATGAAATAATAGAGATAGATATAGACTTATATATATCAAAATTATCAGGGTGAAAAGAGAAATCGATTGAGCCATGTCCGTCCGTCTGTCCGTCTGTGCGCACGATAACTCGCGCAAAAATTGAGATATTTTGATGAAATTTGAAATGTAAGTTGGTATCAAGACAGGAACGGATGGTATTGAAAATGGGCGAAATCGGACCATGACCACGCCCACCTTCCCTATATAGTAAAAATCGGAAATCGGAAATAGAGCTAGAGTGATAAAATTTCACACACGTATTGAGCTCAGGCCCTTATGACGAAATATGGTGAAATTTTGGAAAATGGGCGGTGCCACGCCCACTTATTAAGGGGCAAACATTGAAAGTTTTATGAGTCATAACTCAGAAACCCTTGAAGATATATCGATGAAATTTGGTAGGCGTGATATACTTACTTAGGCAAATGTTTGGACGGAAAATTGCCAAAATCTGTTGACGATCACGCCCACTTTTATATATGGGAACTATAAAGGGGCCTAATAAAAACATTTTAAGCGATATCTCTGTCAAATATAAAGATATGTCATTGAAGTTTTATAGCAGAAGTCCAACTGCGGGCATAAAACGAAAAACACAAAAATTTTGGGAAAATGGGCGTGGCACCGCCTCTTTTTAGAAACAGGAATATACGAGATTTCTGAGCCCATAAATCGACAAATAATTTATATATAATGACGAAACTTGGTGTGTACACTTTTATTACTTGTGGTAATACATGTTCAAAATTTTAGCGAAATCGGTTTGACGACCACGCCCACTTTTATACATGGGAACTATAAAGTGGCCTAATAAAAACATTTTAAGCGATATCTTTGTCAAATATAGAGATAATTCATAGAAATTTTGTGGCATGAGTTCCACAATAGACCGGAAACAAAAAATATAAAAATTTTGGAAGATGGCCGTGGCACCGCCTCCTTTTAGACAAAGGAATCTACGAGATTTCGGAGCCCATAACTCGACAAATAATTGAGATATTATGATGAAACTTGGTTTATACACTTTTATAACTTGTGTTAATAGACACGCAAAAATTTATTGAAATCGGTTATGACCACGCCTACTTTTTAACAAAGATATTTCTGGAACACCCTTTGGGAATTTGTAACGTGACATCTTTGTAAGTAGAAGTCAAAAAGGAACGAAATTTTGCACAAAGAATAATATTCATATGCTTAGTTGGATGACTGATAAAAATGTTGAAAATGGGCGTGGCTACGCCCACTTTATGCGGCACTCGCTTTATATAAAGTACGCCGTGTTTCCATCAAACAATGAAAACATACAGCTGAGTATCTAATGTTCGATTCCACTCGAACTTAGGCTTCCTTACTTGTTTATTCCAAATTTTCGCCTGCGGCGCTTTTCTTTTCTCATAAAAAACAGTTTAGGAAAATTAACAGCAGCGACGCGAACCGACACGGACCGATGCGAAGCTAAATGCTAAATGCGTTTTCCAAAAATGCAATAATGTCAATTGACCTTCTTTCCCACCCGGTTTGGTGATCTTGCTACCTGTCACCGTAGTAATACACTAGCAAATACCCGTTGCTTCGCAATGACGAATAATAGGTAATCCAAGTCAATTCAAGTCAAGCTAAGTCGTCAAAAAGTCAAGTCAAATCAAGTCAAGTCAAGTCAAGTCAAGTCAAGTCAAGTCAAGTCAAGTCAAGTCAAGTCAAGTCAAGTCAAGTCAAGTCAAGTCAAGTCAAGTCAAGTCAAGTCAAGTCAAGTCAAGTCAAGTCAAGTCAAGTCAAGTCAAGTCAAGTCAAGTCAAGTCAAGTCAAGTCAAGTCAAGTCAAGTCAAGTCAAGTCAAGTCAAGTCAAGTCAAGTCAAGTCAAGTCAAGTCAAGTCAAGTCAAGTCAAGTCAAGTCAAGTCAAGTCAAGTCAAGTCAAGTCAAGTCAAGTCAAGTCAAGTCAAGTCAAGTCAAGTCAAGTCAAGTCAAGTCAAGTCAAGTCAAGTCAAGTCAAGTCAAGTCAAGTCAAGTCAAGTCAAGTTAAGTTAAGTTAAGTTAAGTTAAGTTAAGTTAAGTTAAGTTAAGTTAAGTTAAGTTAAGTTAAGTTAAGTTAAGTTAAGTTAAGTTAAGTTAAGTTAAGTTAAGTTAAGTTAAGTTAAGTTAAGTTAAGTTAAGTTAAGTTAAGTTAAGTTAAGTTAAGTTAAGTTAAGTTAAGTTAAGTTAAGTTAAGTTAAGTTAAGTTAAGTTAAGTTAAGTTAAGTTAAGTTAAGTTAAGTTAAGTTAAGTTAAGTTAAGGCAAGTCAAGTCAAGAGTCAAGTCAGGTCAGGTTAAGTCAAGTCAAGTTAGGTCAGGTTAAGCCAAGTCAAGTTAAGTCAAGTCAAATCAAGTCAAGTGAAGTCAAGTCAATTCAAGTCAAGCCAATTCAAGTCAAATCAAGTTAAGTTAATATAAATTATTCCGGGGTTATCTTGGTCCATTTGATGACCTGGTCTAGACATCACTATGAAAATAACTCTATTTTGAAGCCGTTCCCAACACATTTCATTTGATACCAATATCGATCAAAAACTTCCGGGTCGGCATTTTGACCCATATCTGGGGACCCGGCTTAGGAATCACAGTTAAAGAATTTTGTGTTGAAGTACTGATCAAGGCCATTCATTCGATACCAATATTGCTCAGAAACATTCCGGACCACCCGTTTTCACCCATATCTGGAGACCCGGCCTAGGAATTATTATGAATAGAGCTCCATGAAAAATCCCTGTTCAAAACCTTTCATTTTATACCAATATTGCTCAGAAACATTCCGGGGTCACATTTTGACCCATATCTGGAGATCCGGCCTAGGCATCACTATTAAAAGAGCTCTAAGTTGAAGTCCAGATCAAGACCTTTCATTCGATACCAATATCGCTCAGACACATTCCGGGGTCATCCGCGTCCACGTTTTGGCCCATATCTGGAGACCCGGCATGGAAATAACAATGAAAATACATAGGTATGTGTTAAAGCCCTGCTTAATACCTTTAATTTCATACCAATATCGTTCAAAAACATTCCGGAATCATCCGGGTCCACATTTTAACCCATATCTGGAGAGATTGTCTAGGCAACACAATGAAAATAACTCTATGTAGAAGTCCTGTTCAAGACCTTTCATTTGATGCCAATAGCGTAGGTGTAGGTGCAGGCGTTCTTGAGTTATAGCATATTATGAGGTCCGTACAGCTGGACCCCGCATTCCACGAATTTCAAAAAAAATATATCTCATTAATTTGTGCTTAATATGTGCTTAATAGGTCCCCAAATAAAAAAATTTGTGCTCAAATTTTAAGGGCTTTTTTAAAAACAGGAGTGCGCGGTCCAGGTGAACGTTCCGCTGGACCCCGCACTCATTTAGGCTTAGCTTAGGAAAATATTGAGTATACAGTTAATTTGTGCTTAATATGTGCTCAAAGAATGTGAAAAAAAATGTTGAAAAAACTGCAGAGGTGGGCATTTTTTTAAAAAACAAAAGTGCGGGGTCCAGGTGAACGTTCCGCTGGACCCCGCACTCATTTAGACTTAGCCTAGGAAATTTTTAAGTATGCAGTTAATTTGTGCTTAACATGTGCTCAAAACCTGTGACAAAAAATTTGCGAAAAAAGTGCAGAGATGGGCATCGATACCAAGGCCGTATTTAGGGGGGGTTTTGGATGTTTGAACCCCCCACGAAATTCTGGTAGATAAATTTTACTTCTATCATATTCAAAGCTATATGTTGAAAACACTAGTTTACGAATAATTAATTTGAGAAAATACCAAGAATTTCAGTTATAGGGGAGGGCTGGTATGAATCTGCTGAGATCAAAACCATTTTCTTATGGTTAGGGTTTTGAGATAACGTAATTTTGAGTTTTTTTGGTTACAACTTCAATCAAAAATTCTTTTCGCTGAAGTTACAAATACCCGCAAACCGTATCTACTCCGTTCGAAAGATAATTAAAGTACGCTTCTAACGACATACCACTTATAAATTAAATTATGTTACATTTCTAAAATTTTAGCAAATTTCCTTATAACTTCATAAAGTCATGGCTGAAAATTCATTACTCGGGTTATATGAGTTTCTGAATTATAACATTTTGTGTGTTTTTCGAAAGATCCCATATATGGGATGTGTGCGTTTTTATATGTAGTCCGATTTCACCTACATATTTTCAATACTAACTTTGGAAAGTCACCATTTTTTGATTTTTTGCGATTATTGAAAAAATTGGTTTTTATTGGGGTTTTTATAAGAAGTTGTAAAAATCAGGAATGTTTTATTCTTTTTAAAATTATTCTGTTTTATTGCAAACGTTTTAAGCGTAATATTAAAAAGATGCGATAAATACTTTATTTTTGGCGATTTTTTTCAAGTGAAACAAAAAGGATGTTTTATGGTCGAAAAACTCGGTTAGGAGACCCAACTATATGAAAACGACTTCACAGATAAAAGGACATTAGGAGGAAATATAAAGCTTCCCAAGCACTGTTTGCCAGCATAACACCAACAGTCTCAAAAATAAGCTGTTGCTGTTTTGCGAAAGTTATCATAATTTTTTGAGAACTTTTGAATTTCGATTTCCTTTGAAAATATCTTAAGTCGAAGCACAGAACAGTCGAATATATTTGTTTGTTTTTTGTGCTGTTGCTTTACTGTGTAATTTCAAACAGATCAGTCGACAGTAAAACACAGATAAACAGAATTTTTTTTTTGAAATTGGTTTTTTTGTACATTACAATTTCGATTGTGTTCCCATAAATTAAAAAAAAAAAACAATAACAACAGTGCTGTAAAAACTCGAAATTATGTTTGCCCTTTGCTGTGCTGTACAAATTTCCACAAAACAGCAACAGTCGACTATAATTTTTTGAAACTTAAGGCTGCGCAGATGCAGTACAGTAGAACTTTTTATTTTTTATACTTCTGCTGCGCTGTTAATTTTTTAATTTTCAAATGAAAACTAAATTCAATGGAAATGAAAAAAAAAGTTGAAAATAATTTCAAACCCTGCTCAAAAGCAAGGCTGCTCAACGAAATGAACAAAATAATTTTGTTTCAAAAAATATCAATAAAAAATATCCAAAAATTATTTTGTTTTGCTAATTATCAGAAACAAAATTTTTTCGTTTCAAAAATTATCAATAAATCTTTAATCAGAATAATTTTGTTTCGTTGATATCAAAAAAATTAACAAAAATTGTATTTGTTTTTATTCATGTATGTATGTACATACATACAATCATATGTAAAATTTTTTTTCTTCATAGAAAGCGAAATTATTGAAAAGTCAATTTTTTCGTTTAAATTTGAAACTATATTTTTTTGAAATAATTGTTTTGATAATTAGCAAAACAAAAAAAAATTTGTTAATTTTTTTTTATAACAGTTGAAACGAAATGGATTTTGTTATGCTTTTTACCTTTATAAAATCGAATATTTCAACAGAAACAAATTTTTTTTTTTGTTTATTGTTAAAAATAACGTTATTTTGCAGCCTTGCTCAAAAGACTAAAATAATGACATATCTATCAATTTTAAAAATCGGATGTCAAATAACAAAGTTGCAAAAAAAAAAAACAAGTTAGAGTCTCAACATAAGCTAAAAATCTTGAGGCGGAATTTTACAGCTGAAAAAAGCTGGGTAATCTAACCGAATTTTTCGTCCATAAAATATTATTTTTTTTACTTGGATAAAATCACCAAAAATAAAGTATTCATCGTATTTGTAATAAAACAGTCTAATTTTTAAATGAATAAAAGTTTCCTGATTTTTAACACTTCTTATAAAAATCCTAATTTGAAAATCAAAAGTTTCGTAAAAAAAATTTCTTCTAAATAGCACTTGAGAAACCAGAATTTTTTTTTATTATTTTTATTTAGTGCACGAAATAAGTTATATATTTTTCTCAAAAAAAAAAAAAAACAAAAAAATCCACAACGATGTAACCCCCGACGAAATATATACATGTATGTATATATGGAGGTGGGGTATATAAGACGAAGCCCACTGTGAAATTTGAAATTTGACTCTCTCATTAATTTGTGCTCAATATGTGCTTAGTTTTTCTGCAAATAAAAAAATTTGTGCTAAAATTTTAAGGGCTTTTTTTAAAAAAACAAAAGTGCGGGGTCCAGGTGAACGTTCCGCTGGACCCCGCACTCATCTAGACTTAGCCTAGGAAAATTTTATGTCATATGTATATAACCTTTAATCTACTCTTGAGACCTCCACTTAGAGCGGGATACAGGAACAGGAGGCGTACGGATTGGGCTCTGTTTAGTCAGAAATTGTCTGCTACGCTCCTTGAGTAGGGATGGCAACTATAACCGGAAAAACGATTATAATCGGTTAATTTCTTTCGGTTAACGGTTAAAATGTATCGGTTTTTTCCTTTTGATTATTCTTTCGATTAACCTTTTTCCTCTAAAGTCTAAAATAATCGAAAGGAAATAATCGAGAATTACCGCCTTTTCATTCGAGTCCGAATTCAGTTACATACGGTTTTGTGAGTATATCCAAAAAACCGCAATATACGTTTCCTCCAGCCAGCGTTGCCGAATTGACGATTTTATCGTCATTTTGACGATTTTTCCAAGCAATGATTTGACGATTTTTCTCAATAAATGACGATTTTTTCGTTTATTATATATTTTTTTTAAGGAAAGTAGCATTATTAAAAATTTAAACCATCTCAGTACAATAATTAAATGGTTATCTTCATGAAATAAATCCTTATATTTTGTAAATTATTTTTCAAGGCAAAATGTTAGTATTAATGAATGATTTATGATGTTATTTAAGTAAGCGCAATGTGCAGATAAATGTGCACAGCTTTTTTAAATATGATTTCATTTATATACGAATTTGTATGAATTCGTACCTCCTTAAAATTGTTTTTGGGAAAATTTTCCATTAAGGAACAACGCCCCGAAATAAATGACTTTTTCAGGGGGGCTCTCACAGGACTTGGAACTGAAATCAAAAATTGCCGGAGGCTTGTAGTTTACAAGATATTTGTTGTTAAGATTTTAAAATTTACCAAACAAAACACAAAAACTACGATCTATTTCCGAGATAAAAGCACGTATTAAAATGAGCAAATGCATATATGTATGTGTGTAGAACAATATTTTGCGTTGGCGGCCTTCAGCCGCGCTTTAAAAAAAATAATCCTCAGCCAACATAAATAATATAATATCTATGGACCCATCCAACCTTAACGACAATTATCTCGTAAACTGTAAACTTCCTGCAAATTTTGATTTCAGTTTTGAGATATCTGAGAGCCCCTGAAAAAGTAATTTTTTTTCGTGGTGCGCTTTCTTAGTGGAAAGCCGACACTTTTTTGTTTATAACGTGTTTTTAGTATTGACGATTTTTTCGCTGAAATTACGATTTTTTATTATTATAATAAAAACGAACACACATACATAGTATGTATAAAAATTAGCTTGTTTGTCCTCTTCGGGTACTACGTATTAATTTATCAATAATTTTAATCGAAAAACGGTTATAATCGGTTAGTTCCCTACGATTATTCGCGATTAATAATCGAACCCTTTCGATCAACCTAAAAAACGGTTAATCGATTATTAATTTTTTTTTGCCATCCCTATCCTTGAGCACGCTTCTCTCGGTACGTCAAGCCTACCGTTACCAACTGATGAAGCGCCTATCTCCAATAACGGGTCTGTTTCTCTCGGTGTGCTGGACACATCGTCAAAAATCGATGAAGCAATTGACTTTGTTACAAAATCCTGTAACGTTGCTTTCAAGAGTGCGTGCCCGGAGGTCAAAGTTCGGGGTAAAAAGAAACCTTATTGGTGGAACCCCGAGATCTCCAAGCATCGGCTTAACAGCAGAAAACTCTTCAACCAGGCGAAAACAACTGGCAACTGGCAAGCCTACAAGGATGCCTTAAAAATTTTCAAGAAGTCGATCCAAAGAGCTAAAAGAGACTCGTGGAAAAGCTTCGCTAGCGACATAGAAGAAATCTCTGAGGCCAATCGACTACGAAAGGTCCTCTCTACTAACCCAGTTCCCCCTAGCTGTATCCGAACGCAAAATGGGGACTGGGCCACATCTAGTACTGATATTCTGAACACACTGGTCACCACACACTTCCCAGGGTGCACCTCGGAACCTTATAGAACCTACTCTAACCCCAGGGCATCTAATAACTTGGAGCACATAATTACTAACACAAGGGTAAAATGGGCTATTAAATCCTAAAAAAACCCTTCAAATCTCCGGAATAGACGGAATCTTTCCTGCTGAATTACAGGTAGCAAGTGATATTCTAATCCCTCTACTTGTTCCTATCTATAAAGCCTGCCTCAACTTGTCGTATATTCCTTTGGAATGGACCAAGGCGAAGGTGATCTTTATTCCTAAAGGGGGCAGAGTCTCCTACAGTAGCCCAAAGGATTTCAGGCCGATAAGCCTGACCTCTTTTCTACTCAAAGTTCTTGAGAGATTGCTGGATGTCTATATCAGGCTCAGTGCGAATACTCTATCCGCTTTTCAACACCCTTATTCCAAAGGCAAGTCCGTAGATACTGCTCTACACGCTATCACTTCCAAGATAGAAAAGGGGCTAGCCTTTAAGGAATTCACACTGGGCATCTTTCTCGACATAGAAGGAGCTTTCAACAATGTTCTCCCGGGAGCCGTTACCACCGCCCTACGGGACTTGGAGGTAGAGGAGGCTCTCGTGAGGTTTGTCGAACTCCTTCTTAGTAGAAGAGCCATTATTTCTGAAATGGGTAATTCATCGATAACTAGGTATGCCAACAGGGGAACACCCCAGGGTGGAGTTTTGTCTCCTCTGCTTTGGAACCTAACGGTGAACACCCTGCTCTCTAAACTTCAGCACACGGGCTGCAAGGTCATTGCGTACGCCGATGACATCGCCCTGACAGCGACTGGCAAGCATATACCGGTGCTGAGCGACCTTTTGCAAAATGCACTCAGTATTGTAAAAATCTGGTCTCTGAAATGCGGGCTCAGTGTCAGCTCTGAGAAAACGGAAATGGTTCTGTTTACCCGCAAACATAAGATACCTGAATTCAAACCTCCGTCCATAAATGGGAAGGAGATTAAACTCTCTACCGAGGTTAAATACCTTGGTGTTATTCTAGACAGAAAACTAAACTGGAAAAGGAACGTAGAAGTACGATCCCAAAAAGCCATGTTAGCACTTCACGCATGTAAATCAGCGATAGGCAAGAGATGGGGACTTAACCCCCAAATCGTCCATTGGCTGTACACAGCCACCATATGGTGGCCAGCACTGGAACTCGAAACCAATAAGAGCAAATTAACTAGAGTGCAGCGAATGGCTTCCATGCTTATTAGCGGAGCCCTTCCCTCCACCCCAACTAAAGCTCTCGAAACCATCCTATTTCTTCTCCCCACGGATATACAGGGGAAACTCATTGCCAGCTGCAACGCGGCAAGGCTCAATGCAACCGAACCCTGGAGGGACACCAGATTCGGGCACGCTCAAATTCTTAGTAACGTCCCTGCCAATTTTCTAAAGCTGGACTGCGCAATACCAGCCTTCTGTTGGGATAACAAATTCTCCACAAGAATCCCGGAGAGGAGCGAGTGGAAGAACTTGGGGGATCCCGACCCTAATACACTGCACCTTTACACGGACGGCTCTAAATTGAACAATAGAGTTGGAAGTGGGTTTTTCTGCGAAAAACTTCATCTGAAAGTAAGTTTGCGCCTACCTGATCACTGCAGCGTCTATCAGGCTGAGCTCATTGCCATATGGGAAGCAGCTCGTCGCCTGACAGATCTGCCAGACATAAATTCTATCAAAATCTTCTCTGACAGCCAAGCTGCCATAAAATCCTTACAGAGTAACAATGCTACATCTATAGTTGCAATGAAATGTAGGGAGTCTTTGAACAAACTAGCCGAAAGGTGCGACCTGGACGTCATTTGGGTTCCAGGCCATAGCAACGTTCGGGGCAACTGCATTGCAGATGAGTTGGCAAGGGAGGGCACAAGCTTGCAGGATATCACATCTGCGACATGGGTTGGCCCCCCGCTTAACTCATGCAAGCATTGGTTGAGATCTCGCTCCATTGAACAGGCTAACGCTAGATGGGCCAAGGAGTCAACTTGTGTGATTTCTAGGCAAATCTGGCCTAGACTGGATGAGGCTAGGTCTGTATCGGTGCTGCATCTGAATCGGCTCTCTATATGTCCGCTGGTGGGACTTCTAACAGGCCATTGTCTTATGGGCACTCACGCCTCTCGCATGGGCCTATATAAAAACGACTTCTGTCGCAGCTGCAGTGACGTGGAGGAAATAGAGAGTGTTGAGCACTATCTATGCCACTGCCCCGCACTGTCGCTATCCAGGTACCGCTTTCTCCATAAACACTTTTTCGAGTGCCTGGCGGAGATGGAAAATGCAAGGACACTAGATTTTCTGCGCTTCATGAAACAAACGCGCTGGTTTAGCTTCACGGGCATCTAATCTTATCATACTTTTGAATCTAATTGTTCCGGAAAGGTTTGTAAACAGGGATAAGGAAGCTAGGGCTCCCGTGTGGTATCACAATGGGCCACCTCGGCCTAAGTGTGTCCCCGCTTTCATGAATTGCGGAGACAGCCACCTCAACCTAACCTAACCTAACCTATTTGTGCTTAATATGTGCTCAAAACCTGTAAAAAAAAATTTGCGAAAAAAGTGCAGAGATGGGCATCGATACATACATGTATGTATATATGGAGGTGGGGTATATAAGACGAAGCCCACTGTGCAATTTGAAATTTGACTATCTCATTAATTTGTGCTCAATATGTGCTTAGTTTTTCCGCAAATAAAAAAATTTTTGCTCAAATTTTAAGGGCTTTTTTTTAAAAAACAAAAGTGCGGGGTCCAGGTGAACGTTCCGCTGGACCCCGCATCCATTTAGACTTAGCCTAGGAAAATTTTAAGTATGCAGTTAATTTGTGCTTAATATGTGCTGAAAACCTGTGAAAAAAAATTTGCGAAAAAAGTGCAGAGATGGGCATCGATACATACATGTATGTATATATGGAGGTGGGGTATATAAGACGAAGCCCACTGTGCAATTTGAAATTTAACTATCTCATTAATTTGTGCTCAATATGTGCTTAGTTTTTCCGCAAATAAAAAAAACTTGTGCTCAAATTTTAAGGGCTTTTTTTTAAAAAACGAAAGTGCGGGGTCCAGGTGAACGTTCCGCTGGACCCCGCACTCATTTAGACTTAGCCTAGGAAAATTTTAAGTATGCAGTTAATTTGTGCTTAATATATGCTCAAAACCTGATTAAAACATTTGCTGCTGCGCAGTGAAAACAATGACTGATGGCTTTGCGATTGCATATCCGATATTTATTTCAAGTGTCATAACTCAAAGAATCGAAACTAGACATATACGCCGCCGATTGACGCCGCCGCCGCCGCGCCGATTACCTTCATAAGCGGCCGCCGCCGCCATAATCCGTGAAATCGGCGTATCGGCGCGGCGGCGTGTGCTGGCGCGCCATACCCGTATGGAGCGAGATGTGTACATATTTTCCTAGTTTTGCTAGCTGCTAAAGTTCTTCAAAATTAAAAAAAAAAAAGGAACAAATCGACGTGTTTTGACCTCAGGAACACGAAGATGAATGCGGAAATGTTTTATTTTTTGCCGGTTAAAAGTTATTAACAAAAATTTGGCTGTTCCCTACTTTACTAGCCTCAGTCCTAAAGAATTTAAGCTACTGGAAAATTTCAGTTCGTTGGCTTACTATTTTTTTTTCAGATACGGAACTTTTCTGGGATCTCTTCCATTTAGTCCTACTTAGCGAGGTCTGTTGCTAATTGTTCTACTCAAAACTGCACCATTTCAGCCCTTCTTGATATCATTAGATGCCGAAAATGATCCCAAACATGCCTCCAGAATCGAAAACTCATAGTTTGAACGTAAGAAAGTTGCTGTTTTTGAGTATCCCTCACAGTTGTAGAACCTCAGCCCTATAGGGAATATTAAAGAAGACGATGGGGATCAAAAATGGAAAAATAAGCAAGAGTTATGGGAAAAAAATAAAGAAGCTTGGTACTTAATACCAGTTGCAAATTGCGCTGATTTGGTCAACCCTATGCCACGAAGAAGTAAGGAAGTTATAAATAAATAATAGCTTAAAAAAACTAAAAAACACGCTTTAATCTTAAAAATCGTACTAAAAATTGAGAAATAATTTAATTAGAAACAAAATGATGAACGAAAATATAAGTATTTAAGGAAAAGCGTGGGGTGCTCAGTATGTCAAAAAATATTTAAAATCGGTGTTTTTTTACTAATAATTTTATTTTGACTTTTTTGAGATTTCATATATCGTACTCTTTAATTTCGCAACTAGGTATATTTTTGTACTAGTTGTACGAATCGAATATTTTCATGTTCAAATATTATTGAGCACCCCCACGCTTTTCCTTAAATACTTATATTTTCGTTCATCATTTTGTTTCTAATTAAATTATTTCTCAATTTTTAGTACGCTTTTTAAGATTAAAGCGTGTTTTTTAGTTTTTTAAGCTATTATTTATTTTTAACTTTTTAGTGAAATTTTTCATTAAAGGATGTTTTATGCGGACGCAAGAATAAAAGTAAAAAGAAGTCTGATGGGATGTGGTGTTCTCCGAAATAGATCTACATACATATGTATTTATAACTTCTACCAAAAATCCCAATATGCAGTGAAGTAAACTAGCTTATTATGCAATATTTTCCAAACCCTTTTATTCAAGGTTTTCCAAACTAGTTTGGAAATACAAAATTTCCCAAACGTTTTGTTATATTTTACAATCAGAAAGTGAAGAGAAGTTGAGGTGAAGCATTTGAAAAGAACAAAAAAAAGAAACCTGATTGAATAAATTCGAATTTAGACAACAAAGTTCCGAATACGATTGTAGCGTAATGGTGAGGTATGCTGCCTACGGACCAAGGAGCTCAGGTTCGAGTCCCGAGTGGCGCATTTTTTTTTTATTTTTTTTTTTTTTTTTTTATTTTTAGAGAAATTTTTTTCACCTCACGTTTACAAAACATTGTGTAAAAATTGCTTTCCAAACGTGAAATGCAATTATAGAATTAGGGTTCCTTTTCGTTGATTCAGCACTTACTATTAAATGAATTACAGACAAAACCAGTTCTTGCTTTGCATACGTATGTATGTACATGCGGCTGATTTCATTGCAAATACAACAAACCTAAAACAGAAAGCTACAAGCTTCATTTTTTTTGAGTGAATTTATGCATTGAGTTTATCGCCATCGCTATGAGCAGTCTTGGGCACCACTACACTCAAGCCATTACTAAAAAATGAGTGTGTGTTGGTGCGCCTACTGTAGGATAAAGTGAAAAATTACTAAAAATAATCAGTCTGCATGCAGATGTTGAGCGAGCAGGGTCATGCGCGCATGCTTCGCGAAATTATGAAACAAGCGACGAGTACTTGCTTTCACGCCAGTCAAAGGCAAACTGATTATTTTTCCTAAGCGACGATCGCCAAGTCCCATCGTAAGCGCTCGTTTTACGCTCTTTATTTGTCTGTAGTAGTGACAATCGGTGTGTATACGTACACGGGCGCTTACTCTCATTTAGCAGGTGCTAAGCTTTTGCCCATCATTGGCTATGAGCGATCGCTGACTGTTGTGCGTTAGTTCGCTCGCTATTTGAGTGGTTATACGTTTTTCTTTGAACATTTGTTTGTGATTTGAGAAGAATGTATTTTTGAGCGTTCGTGAGTGAGTTTTTCCGTACCCTGAAATCTTGTTACTTATTGGCTTATATACGGGAGTGAATTGAAATTCATAGAGGCTATTTTGAAGAAAGGTAACATAAAAGCCGCAATGAAGCATAAAATATAATGTTGAATGTCCTACTATATGATGCCGTTGGGCTGTTGATGTCATGTTTCGAATCCGGAGGAGAATAGAAATAATAGAGAGAACACAAAAAAGTGAATGTTTGAAAGATATAATAATTTAGTTAAATGTTGCAACTTTTAGGATGGGATGAAGTTACATACATACATACATACATATATACATACATACATACATACAGGTGAAGCTAATAAAAGCGTGTTAAAAAGGGTGTTCAATTCGTTTTACCGGTTCTATAATTTTTTAAATACATTGCATATTTTTGTAAAATGTCTACATTTAAGGAATCTAGATTTGTACCCGTTCGGAATGAAAGCGATTAATCTACATTTATACCCGTTCCGGATGAAAGCGATTAATCTACATTTATACCCGTTAGGTAACAAATAGTCTACAATTAGTCTACATTTATACCCGTTCGGGAACAATTGGTCTACAATTAGTCTACATTTATACCCGTACGGGAACAATCGGGGACTAATTGTGGACCGATTGTTCTCGAAAGAGATCAATCGAGGACAAATCTCTTTCGGGATTGATCGCACATTTTTTTGAAGGGTACCTACATACCATCCATATATACGTACATATATATGTATGTATATACAAAAATTAGCGACATTTTCGTTTAAAGCAGTATGTGGGTTGCTCTGTACGTGTACCTACATAAATATATACATACATACATACATTTTTTTTAAAACGAGAGTGCGGGGTCCAGGTGGCTAGATACGTACCTATGTACATACATACGTATGCACATATCGTCCCCTAAAAATACGGATGTCGTATGTGCTTTTTTTCGAAATTGGGATTATTGCATATTCATAGTAAACTGAGCTTGCGCTTTCGAATGGTGCTATCAGTTCGTTCCTAAACCCTATAATTTTTGAGATATCCGGCATGCACTTTGTCTTATGTAACATGGTTTCATCGTCAACTGTATGTATTTTGTCGTATGTGCACCAAATTTCGAACATACGACAATTTTGTATTGAAATTCATGATTTTTTTTATTAAAAATACATTTGTTGTACGTCATACAACTTTAGCTTAACTTATTATACCCAGCTGTACTACATAGTACACAGAGTATTATAGTTTTAATCACATAACGGTGGATTGTAACAGAATGAGATAATCGAGATAGATATAGACTTATATATATCAAAATGATCAGGGTGAAAAGAGAAATCGATTGAGCCATGTCCGTCCGTCCGTCTGTCCGTCCGTCCGTCCGTAAACACTCTATCTCGCGCAAAAATTGAGATATTTTGATGAAATTTGAAATGCAAGTTGGTATCGAGACTTTGACGGTTGGTATTGAAAATGGGCGAAATCGGACCATGACCACGCCCACTTTACCTATATAGAAAAAATCGGAAATTCGGTATCTCAGTCACTAATATAGCTGGAGCGATGAAATTTCACCCACGTATCGAGCTCAGGCTTCTATGAAGAAATTTGATTAAATTTTGGAAAATGAGCGGCGCCACGCCCACTTATTAAAGGTCAAACATTGAAAGTTTTATATGTCATAACTCAGAACCCGTTTGGTATGCGTGATTTACTTACTTAGGCAATCGTATGGACGGAAAATTGTTAAAATCGGTTGACGGCCACGCCCACTTTTATATATGTGTATTATAAAGTGACATAAAAAAACATTTTAAGTGATATCTCTGTCAAATATAAAGATATATCATTGAAATTGTATGGCAGGAGTCCAACTGCGGACATAAAACGAAAAACAAAAAAATTTTGGAAAATGGGCGTGGCACCGCCTCTTTTTAGAAGCAGGAATATACGAGATTTCTTAGCCTATAAATCGAGAAATAATTTATATATAATGACGAAACTTGGTTTGTACACTTTTATCACTTGTGGTAATACATGTTCAAAATTTTAGCTCACTTTATGCGGCACTCGTTTCATATAAAATACACCCTATATCGAACAAACGCAAACAAACAATGAAAGCATACAGCTGAGTATCTAATGCTCGATTCCACTCGAACTTAGGCTTCCTTACTTGTTTATATTAAGCATGGGCATGTAATGAAAACTGTAAATATAAGTGAGCACAAGCGACTAGGTTTTTCTTGTTTAGGCCCAACTTAATCTAGTTCAGCGATGCGCAGCCTCTTGCCCGCGGGCAGACCAGCTGCCCAGTTGGAAAGGTGGTCATGCATGACCTTGCGGACGCATGAAAAGATGTACGAAAAATTTACATTATAGTATGTATTCCAAAAAAACTATGATTTCATCTAAAATCTATGTTGTGTGGCTGCCAACTTATAGGAAATCGGATACACTCTAGAATGCAACCCAAGGTAAGCGAAGAGGTCAGTCATCGGCTCTCAGATATACCTTCCAACTTATGGGAAATCGGATACATTCCAGAATGCAACCCAAGGTAAGCGAAGAGGTCAGTTATCGGCTCTCAGCTATACCTTCCAACTTATAGGAAATCGGATACATTCCAGAATGCAACCCAAGGTAAGCGAAGAGGTCAGTCATCGGCTCTCACCTATACCTTCCAACTTATAGGAAATCGGATACATTCCAGAATGCCAACCAAGGTAAGCGAAGAGGTCAGTTATCGGCTCTCAGCTATACCTTCCAACTTATAGGAAATCGGATACATTCCAGAATGCAACCCAAGGTAAGCGAAGAGGTCAGTCATCGGCTCTCACCTATACCTTCCAACCTATAGGAAATCGGATACATTCCAGAATGCAACCCAAGGTAAGCGAAGAGGTCAGTCATCGGCTCTCAGCTATACCTTCCAACTTATAGGAAATCGGATACATTACAGAATGCAACCCAAGGTAAGCGAAAAGGTCAGTCATCGGCTCTCAGCTATAACATTGAATCTAGCAAGAAAAAAAAAACAATTAGGAGAATCAGGTTTTCTCTAGTTTTCCTTTTTTACAATGACGACAACAATTCACAGAGTCTATTTTAACAAACGGACGCATAAAAGCGGCACTAAAGATCAATATAACGTTGAATGTCCCACATGGGTGAAGCAGTGAAGGGGAAGATGGTGCGACAATGAGAGAAGCAGAGGAGAACAAGCTGGAGTGAAGTTACATATTTCTAGTTGGAAATCGGATGGAGAGAGAATGAAGAGAAAAATGCATAAAAAAAGGATTTTTTTTTAATTTTAAATGAGAAAATAAACCGACACTGAGATCACGGCAAGAGCGACTCTCATCCAAACATTCCTTTTTGCCTTACCTTGGCAGGGAAAAGTGGATGCATGACTTCCCTAGGACATCACAATGAAAAAAATCATGCATTCTGGAATGTATAGATCCTATGGCCTTTATATCCATTTATAGATGACCATACATTACCTTTTCCAACTGGGTGTTTGCGATTCACACGTATACTCACCGATTGTCACTAATACAGCCAAATAAAGAGCGTAAAACAAGCGCTTACGATGGGACCAGCAATTGGTCGTCGCTTGAAATTCTTTTGTTTTATTTGCAGAAGCCAGACAACAAACAAAACTATCAAGAGTTTGCATATAACATACATACGTATATATTTGTATACGAACGTTGTTTCATAATTTCGCAAGGCGTGCGCAACATAACCCTGCTCGCTCAACATCTGCATGCAGACTGATTATTGTTTGTCGTTTTCCACTTTGGCCTACAGTAGGCGCCCCAACACACACTAATTTTCGGAGATTGTTGGAATGTGTTTGTGTGCCCATCCCTAGTTTAAAGCACCCTGCAGCGAAATCAACTAGTTGTAAACTAATTGACAACTAGTTGGCCATACAGCGAAACTAGTCAGCCATCTATCTTTTTCCATATTAGCAACTGGTATTTTTAACACGGTGATGACCTAGGAAATGGCAATTGCCAGTATCCACACCGGAGTCATACCACTTGTTTTTTTGTTTTCAAATTTTTTCGCAGCCAGTATAAACAAATGAAATTCATGAATTTTAAATATTTGAAAACGAATTTTTCTGAAGCCTGCTCTCAGGACGAAAAAAAAATATCAGCTACATATGCGCATTTCTGGTATAAACATGCAAATGAACGCTACGATTAGCGTAGTGTTCAGTTTCGCTGCCAGCGAAGCACGAAATAGGTAGCGTTAAAGCCCGTCTCCACATAACTTGTTTCACCAACAACACATCTAGCAAAACATCTCGCTCAATAACCCGTCTCCACGTGGCTAATCGTGATTCAGTTTGACATTTCTGTTTCTTGTTCTTCTTAAATGTTTGTATGTTTGCTTATTTTTGCGTCTTTGTTTTGGTCTGTGTGAGATTTCGATACAAAATTAGAGAAGACATCGATATCATCGAGGTTGGCAAGATGATTCAGAATGAAGCAGTGTTTCAATCTTCACTCGCTCTCAGAAATTTGTATGGAAATTGGCGAGTTTCGGCACTGGTTTCCATGTCGAAACAAGATTGAGAGAGAAAATGCAGAAAAAAAGAGCGAAACACGTTATGTGGAGACATGGTATTATTGTTTGTCGTTTTCCACTTTGGCTTACAGTAGGCGCACCAATACACACTAATTTTCGGAGATTGTTTGAATGTGTTTGTGTGCCCATCCCTGATCTAGTTACCCTGTAGGGAAAATCTCTGGTTCCGAACTAGGTCGCTTCTAGTGCATTTTTCGACACTACTAGTGCGAGCTAAATCTCTTTTGCATGTTATCAACTGGCGAATTTAACACGGCGATGTCCTAGGCGGTGTCAATTGTCACCCTCTGCACTACATTTTCGATAGTTCCGAACTAGTGCCAAATTCTACAGTTTACACTAGTTCGTTTATTGGCACAATTTCGATAGTTCTGAACTAGCTACAAGTACCTACAAATTCTACAGTTTTACATCTAGCGCTTAAGTGCAGCCTTTGACACACTTCATGCAAGTGGAGCGATGGCCGACTGGATAACGCATGTGCCGTTCAATCTGAGGAGCGCGGGTTCGAATCCTGTCGGTGTCAAGGTGGATGATAATTTTTTCTTTAATTTTTTTTTTAACTAATATTTTTTTATTTATTTTTTTAATACAAATTTACAATAATATTTAAAAAGTAATAAAATAAAACAAATTCAAAATAGGCCTGAGGGATCGGAAAATCATAATTAGGGGAACATTTCATTTCATACAAGATGCAAATAGAAAACTCTTTATATAAAATGCCTCACTAAACATCTGAGGGGAAAATTTTCCAACCGTCTACCACGCTTTGGAAAAAAAGAGTTATTAGGCGTTGTAGAGGAGATCCTCCTCATTCTAAATGTAAAAGTCCTGGCTGCCGGAGATGTATAGATTTTAAGTAATTTGTAGTTAAAGTTGCAAAAAAAGTCATACTTTATCTCACTTTTCTCTGCGAAACAATGAAATAGAAACACCGGTGTTGCCACACGCAGTCGACTATTTCATAAGGCCGTCGTCACAGTGGGAAACGAGTTGGGGCGTATGGAATTTTTCTGCGTTGGCGGCCTTCGGCCGCGCTTATAAAAAATAACCCTGGGCTACGCCATCCGTCCGGACGTGTGCCCTAACCGTGGCTACCGCCACGGTGATGTCCTTCTGCGTAGTACACCCTTCAGCGTAGGCGGCCTTCGCCTTTATTTACTCATTTCATTGGCTCCGAATCGCGCACTGTGCATGCGACCTTATCATGTGACTTACCTTTTGGTAGGTGTGGCATCACCATTATATGTTGGTGGCCATTATTATTATTGAAAATGTGCAAAAGCAGTTGGTCGAACAATTAAAATGTAAAATTCGGCAAATAAAATTAATAAAAAGTGTGTGAAAGTGCTTCGAACAGTTTAATAAAGCTACGTGTGAAATTATAGTAAGGATTAGGTGTGTGTTTAATTTAGAAATTGGTGATAATGGTATTAGTTTATTTAACAACAATTTGCTATTATTAATAATAGTAAAATATTTATGAAAGTAGTAAATTTAGATGAAGAAAAGTCTGGCCTAACATCCCCTGAAAGATTCATTTGAAAAACATTAATACTTTTGGAGATATAGCTTTTGGTAGACAGAAGGAAATGTGAGCCCATCTGAGAATTGCAGAAATACTTATACAAAGCCGACGGCAATTGAACGAATGAAAAATTTTCATAGAATTCTTGTCACTTCGAAATTGCATACAAATCAAAGGGTAATTATCTAGTTTACGGTGCATCGACTAAAACTGCTCCAATTTTAACAAATGGGGTACCAAGCGACGCGTTTCGATCTCAGGAATACAAATCCGAAGGCGGAGCTAAACTTTTTTATTTCAATAACAAATTATTAACAAAAAACTGTTTGTACAATGCAACTTTTTTGCTCGCTTAGTACACACACACGAACACATAAATTCAACTTATATATTTATCGTGGGATAACACATACCTTATATTTACTAAATAACACACAAAAAGTTGCAATATTTTACAATTAAATACTTTATTTTAATAAAAACCAAAGTAAACAAAAGTGGCTAATTTTAGGTCTGTGGCGCGTAGTGTTGCCACCAATATTTACTACTAATCTATATTAACCTGCATTCACACTAAACTCTTTTTATATGAATGGTGAAAAGTGGTGAGTTTCCGATATATCGCAATATCTAATCGCTGAAGGGTGTACTACGTAGAAGGACATCACCGTGGCGGTAGCCACGGTTAGGTTGTATATCCGGACTTTGGTGGCGTAGCCCAGGGTTATCTTAAATAAGCGCGGCCGAAGGCCGCCAACGCAGAAAAGTGTTCTGCGCAAAGGCATATTTTTTGCAACTTTAAATGCGTGTGAATGCGCTGTAAATTACACCTAATTGAGTGGCAACGCTACTCATTTTGACAGTTCAATAATCGGTCGAAAAAAGCAGAAAAAGGGAAATTCTTTACTTCGATTTTATTAAAATATAGTATTTAATTGTAAAATATTGCAACTTTTTGTGTGTTATTTAGTAAATATAAGGTATGTGTGATATTATGATAAATAAATCAGTTGAATTTATGTGTAGGTGTGTGTGTAATGACCAAGCAAAAAGTTAGATAGTTTTTTGTTAATAATTTTTTATTAAAATAAAAAAGTTAAGCTCCGCCTTCGGATTTGTGTTCCTGAGATCGAAACGCGTCGATTGGTACCCCATTTGTAAAAATTGGAGCAGTTTTAGTCGATGCACCGTAAACTAGATAATTACCAATCAAAGTGTGTCTTATAATGGTCACTCAATTCACGCCTTCTGAACTGGTGAGGGTCTAACTACAATTAATCTAGTTCCCTTTTGACACCTTTTCGCTAGTTCGGAACTAGAAATTTTGCTCACTAGTTATTGAGTTCCCTGCAGGGTAGTTTTAAATCAGTGGTATGCAAATTTGAAATTGAGATTGTATTAGTGAGAGCGCTATGGTCGGTCGAACGAACTGTGATCGGGCAAATGCAATGCGTAAATAATACATATATATGTACGCAAGCCTCAAATTGACGCACGCCCGCAATTTTTCCATATGCGTTGAACCGAAATTGACTTACGTGCGTATACAGATAAAGAAATGGAAAAATATAGAAATTTCGAGAAAATCTTGTTATTCTGTGGAATATGTACCTAACATACACGATATCAAAAGCAAATGTCAATTTTTTTGCAAAAAATCACCCACAATGCTTAGTTTCAACTGTCAGCAAAACGAAAATTGGGAGTCGAATTTGCTTAATACGCACGCCCTTCAATTTCGGTTACAGACATTATAGAATTTGTGTGGGTATGAGAAATTTTTTATAGTAAAATGACGACGTGCGTCGATATTAGGTAGCATAGTAAATTGTTTTCAACGTGCAAACAAGCGATAAGCACTCTCGATGTTGCTACGCCACTTGCTGAGTGACGACTAAATCATCTAGTAAAGAAAGAGCGTAACGTGTCGGTGTGATTTGAGCGCAAACAATTGTTTTGCAGAAATGCGGACCACTGTTTTAAATCCTAAAAAACTTCACGAAAGTAAAATAAAAGACCTGAAAAGTATGGTATGTTACTTTGACAAAGAGAGCGATGGCAAATTTTATGAAGAACTATTTCAATAAATAATATATATATATGTGATGTATTGTGGAACGATCCTCCGTCATCCCTTGTCAAGTTTGGTTTGGAGACAAACCGGTTTCGGCTAATATGCGCCATCTTCAGTGTCTTTTTTCGTTCTGAGTTATTTTGTGTAAGTTCGATAGTACTTATAGTAACTAACTTCCATCGTTTGGTCACGTACTTCGTGTTCGTGTGATGTGTTCGTGCATTCGTGCGACGTGCATGTGTGTGTGCGTGCGAGTCTGTGCGTTTAGGTATGTAAATCTATTTTTGTATCCTCATTAAACAGGCAGGTAAAAGTCCGTTATTGTCCTCTTGTGTGTTGTTTTGTTTATGTCGGTTTTAGGTTTTCTGTCCTCTTTTCGGTATAATAGCTTAAGCGGTTCAAATAATGTATCTGATGCGGTGTTTATTTGTTCATTTATTATTTTACCTACGAATGTCTTCTGTTTGTATATCTCCATATTTTCTAATACGTTAAGTCGTTTTCCCTTGTGTTGTATGTGGAGAATTTTAGCTGTTTTTCCTATATTCATGGGTGTACATTTGTTTTCTGCCATGTGGTTGGCGAAATTTGATTCCACTGTCGTTGATGATTTCCTTATTTTCTTATTGTAATCTCTTACGTGTTCTCGATATCTCGTCTTGATTTGGCGTCCTGTTTGTCCTATATAGCTATTTTGGCATTCGCAAGTCAATTTGTATACGCCTTGTTTGTCAAAGGGGTCTTCCTTGTTAATGTTGTTTCGTAGAAGTTTTTCCATGCTGTTCCTCGTTTTAAATGCTGCATTAATGTTATATTTTTGGAAAACTTTAGCCAACTTGTAAGATGTTGCTCCGGTATATGATAAGACTGCCCATTTCTTCTCTACCTTTTCTTTGTTTTCCGATTTCCTTGAAGTTAAGTTTTTCTGTATTTTCTTCACCAAACTTTTTTGATATCCATTGTTCTCAACAACTTAGACCTCACAATTAAAATAAACAAAGAGACTAACAAATTTACTTACGAGATATACAGAAAACCCACAGCAACGGATACAGTAATACACAATAAATCTAGCCATCCTCAACAACACAAGAATGCCGCTTTCAGACATTTATTAACACGACTTGAACGGACCCCGTTAGAAAAAGGAAGCTTACAACAAGGAACTCAGCACAATATACACAATCGCGGAGAACAACGGATATCAAAAAAGTTTGGTGAAGAAAATACAGAAAAACTTAACTTCAAAGAAATCGGAAAACAAAGAAAAGGTAGAGAAGAAATGGGCAGTCTTATCATATACCGGAGCAACATCTTACAAGTTGGCTAAAGTTTTCCAAAAATATAACATTAATGCAGCATTTAAAACGAGGAACAGCATGGAAAAACTTCTACGAAACAACATTAACAAGGAAGACCCCTTTGACAAACAAGGCGTATACAAATTGACTTGCGAATGCCAAAATAGCTATATAGGACAAACAGGACGCCAAATCAAGACGAGATATCGAGAACACGTAAGAGATTACAATAAGAAAATAAGGAAATCATCAACGACAGTGGAATCAAATTTCGCCAACCACATGGCAGAAAACAAATGTACACCCATGAAAATAGGAAAAACAGCTAAAATTCTCCACATACAACACAAGGGAAAACGACTTAACGTATTAGAAAATATGGACATATACAAACAGAAGACATTCGTAGGTAAAATAATAAATGAACAAATAAACACCGCATCAGATACATTATTTGAACCGCTTAAGCTATTATACCGAAAAGAGGACAGAAAACCTAAAACCGAAATAAACAAAACAACACACAAGAGGACAATAACGGACTTTTACCTGCCTGTTTAATGAGGATACAAAAATAGATTTACATACCTAAACGCACAGACTCGCACGCACACACGCATGCACGTCGCCCGACCGCACGAATGCACGAACACACGAACACATCACACGAACACGAAGTACGTGACCAAACGATGGAAGTTAGTTACTATAAGTACTATCGAACTTACACAAAATAACTCAGAACGAAAAAAGACACTGAAGATGGCGCATATTAGCCGAAACCGGTTTGTCTCCAAACCAAACTTGACAAGGGATGACGGAGGATCGTTCCACAATACATCATATTCCTACCCTGTCGGAAAAACAAGCAACCAAAAAGTATTTAATATATGTATATGTATTATTCTTAAATAATAATCAATAATCATTTCGCAGTATTATTATTTTTGAATAAAGGATTAACAACACAAACTTTATTTTATTACCTAGAACTAAAAATTTCCAACAGTTTTTTTGCTGATCATTAATCGCCCTGTATAAAGCTCTTTTCTATTGCATTCCTATTGGGTTCTGAATTCTTGAATTCAATTGATACAATTACTTTATAGTTGGTATCTCAAAATCAGCGCCAAATTAGAGATGAGAGAAACTGCGATTTTTCGATATCTGTGATTTCGGTGATTGCTATTTTTAAATCACTGCGATTTTAAACTGCTATTGCGATTGCATGGACTGCTATAAAATCATCCGGAGAGATTAATTTTGCGTTTTCTGAACGATATAACCTGTCTTCATTTTATGTTAACAAAATGATAGCAATAACAACGTATTCCGCAGTAATTTCGCTGTTTGTAAACATTTTTCAAAGATAAATTGTAAATTCAATAATTATTTTTTTTTATATTTCTATATACGTATGTGGTCTGCTCAAAAGTATAAACAAAAAGAAATTTATAATGCTTTTGCGATTGCGATTCACATAGGTGAACCAAAGAGCGTATATTCCATATACGCTCTTTGGGTGAACTGCTTATTTGGTACATAGATAGCAGTTCCCAATAAGTAGTGAACTAGTGATGAGCGATATATCGCAAACGGTGATTTTTTCACTGTGAATAAAAAATCGCAAATCGCAATTGCGATCACTTTTTCAAAATAGCAGTTCACTACTTATTGGGAACTGCTATCGATGTACCAAGTAAGCAGTTCACCTATGTGAATCGCAATCGCAAAAGCATTATAAATTTCTTTTTGTTTACACTTTTGAGCAGACCACATACGTACATATATAGAAATATAAGAAAAAAAAATTATTGAATTTACGATTTGTCTTTGAAAAATATTTACAAACAGCGATATTACTGCGGAATACGTTGTTATTGCTATCATTTTGTTAACATAAAAGAAAGACAGGTTATATCGCTCAGAAAACGCAAAATTAATCTCTACCGGTAACTGATGATTTTATACCAGTCCATGAAATCGCAATAGCAGTTTAAAATCACAGTGATTTAAAAATAGCAATCACCGAAATCACAGATATCGAAAAATCGCAGTTTCACTCATCTCTATAGTGAACTGCTATTTTGAAAAAGTGATCGCAGTTGCGATTTGCGATTTTTTATTCACAGTGAAAAAATCACCGTTTGCGATATATCGCTCATCACTACGCCAAATGAGCGCCATCAATTCTTCAGGTAAGTTCATAGTCTGACTTTACTGATTGCTAAGCTAAAAAAAATTCTCGGATCACCGTACCTGTTCACGACTGGGTTCACAAAAACGGAATATTGAAATTTATATGCATTCGAAATCGTCCGCAGATGTTGCATGGTATAATATCTGCATTGGCTTGTCCCGTTAGTCGAATCATAATTGGATGATACTGTTATTATCTTCAGAATCTTCACAACTTTCAGCAAAAAATTTATATTATACATATTTTCAATATGTTTTTTGTCGTATATCAAAGAATTTTTCCGTCTTGTGAAAAAATGTAACATACGACAAAATGCATTCTAAACAAATTAGCTTATAACATCTTCCGAACAAAACTTACAGTAAGATTGGATCAGTAAGATGGGAGGGAAATATTTGGGTTATATCGAGTCCCAAAATTGAGAAAATCCATAGGGCCATTTTAAAAATATTTAATGTTGAACTTAAAAAACCGTCTCCTGAAAAGTCAAGATTTGCTACATACGACATCCGTATTTTTAGGGGACGATATGCCTCCATACATAGATATGTACATACATACATCTATGTATCGAGGCTCATCTCTGCACTTTTTTCGCAAATTTTTTTCATAGGTTTTGAGCACATATTAAGCACAAATTAATTAATGAGTGCGGGGTCAGCGGAACGTTCATCTGGACCCCGCACTTTTGTTTTTTAAAAAAATGCCCATCTCTGCAGTTTTTTCAAAATTTTTTTTCACATTCTTTTGTGCTTAATATACAAATTAACTGCATACTCAATATTTTCCTAAGCTAAGCCTAAATGAGTGCGGGGTCCAGCGGAACGTTCACCTTGTTTTAAAAAAAAAAGCTCTTAAAATTTGAGCACAAAATTTTTTATTTGGGGACCTATTAAGTAGAGCTGCAAAACTATCGATGGCACTATCGATAGTATCGATAGTTTTTTTTTCGTGTCACTATCGATAGTTTTTTTCCACTATCGATGGTTATCCCTATTCATTCTTGTAGTTTTGTCCCAAGAGAAGAATACTGAATGTTAGGGAGGAGTTGGATTTCGATATCAAATTGGTCAAATTAATACCCCAGCGGGTTAGGGGGCTTAGAATATACCCGTGGTAAGGAATGTCTGTCGTAAAAGGCGACTAAAATCCATGCTTCTAACGATATACAACTTGTAGTAATTGAACCACACCTCACTAAATGACAGCTGGTCAATGTCAAAATTTTTAATTTTTTCCGATTTTTGAAAGTTTTGATTTTCAAATTAAGTTTTTTATAAAAACTTGTAAAAATTATGGACTAAAAACTCGGCTATATGACTCAACCGTGTATAGGGCGTCGTTTTACAACTTTTTTTTTGCAAAACACTATAGACTTCTTGCGCGGCCTTAAACTTCTCATATTCAATAGTACTGCCTTTAAAATAAGAAACAATTTGCTCGCACAGCTAAATTCAATGAAGGTGCAAATCACGGTAACTCGCATGGAACATGGTGCAAGGTTTCCAATATATTAGCTGCGGAATGATTTGTATCTCACAGCAGCTTTTGTGTCTACTCGCAATTTGAAATCTTCTGATATAAAATGACAAGCAATAGTTAAGTAATTTTCATTATTCCTTTTTTTTTGCTTGGTTTTCCGACGGGGTAGGTCATCCCAAGGGATGACGAAAAATCGTTCCAGAATACATAAGTATCTATATCTTTAGCTTAAGGGCCGTTTACTCAACCTCTGATTAACGCTAACCCTATGAGAGGGTGAAGTCACAAACAAATTTTATCTTTTGTCTATACACGGATGAGTCATCTAACCGAGTTTTTCGTCCATAAAATATCCTTTTTGTTTCACATGAAAGAAATCGCTAAAAATATGTTTTTATCAGATATCCTTGATATTACGTTAACAATTAAACGGGCTAATTTAAAAAAATAAAACTTTTCTGATTTTTACAAGTTTTTATAAAAAACTTAATTTGAAAATCAAAACTTTTTCAAAAAACGCAAAAAATTAAAAATTTTGACATTGACCAGATGTCATTTAGCGAGGTGTGGTTCAATTACTACAAGGTGTATATTATTAGAAGCGTAACTCCAGCGAACATAATTTTTGAATAAAGTGATAACAAAAAACACAAAATTACCGTTATCTCAAAAACGTAACCATATAAAAAAATTAAAAAAAAAAAAGAAATTGTTCTGTGCTCAGCAGGCCCATACCTATCTCCCCCATAACTGAAATTCTTCGTATTTTTTTGTTTTTTGATTTATTTAAAGCATAGATGGCCAAAACTATCACATTCAAACATTTCTATTTTATGAAGCGATGAGAGAATGAGGAGAATTAGTCGCTCACGCGTCTCGTCAAAACAATGTTGCCAACATTTCCAATTTATGCGGAAAAGGGAATTTTAAGTAGAAGGGACTTTTTATAATGCAAATAGTGCGATAAGTAAATTTTTTCAACCGTAATGCTAAAAGTAAATAATAAGTAGTGAAAAAGTTTATTCATCCTTTTCTTACTATTTTATATAAATTGTATATATACATATATGGTTATGGTTTCCGTAATTCCGCATGAATTGTCCTATAATGGCGTCCGACAAAAAATTTGGTCGCCCGGGCGATATCACTATGACACCAAACATTTTACCCCCTTTTCCCCATTTCTAATTACTAAGAAATATGTTTCCCAATTTAAGTAGAAACATTTTTCGCAGCAACCTGATTACTTGAAAGTAGCGCGTCGAATGAGCACGATCACAACAAACCCGTAGTGTCGGCATCACTGGTTCATACAAAATGCTTATATGTGTGCGTTAGCAATGAAGCTTATCTTGTGTACGTGTGAAAGCAGAAGAGAAAAAATTGGCACGCGTGCCTATGGGATGGCCATCTATGATTTAAAGCATAGTGTATTCTACATTAATGAAATGTATAAACAATGTGCCTTATGTACAAGTCAGCGCCAAAGATGCTAAACAACAAATGTACTACTTTTAGTTTTATTACTATAGCGTTTTCAAGTCAAATGAAACCTTTTTCAAATCAAGTGCAAATTTTAAATTGAAAAAAGGTTTAATTTAACGAAAAAATGCTATATATATAAGTGAAGTATTTAATTCCCATTTGTTGTTCTTTTGTTAATTAATTAATGTTATGCGTTAAAAAAAAATTAAAGACTTTGAAAAGGAAAATGTAAATAAAACCATGCCTCTTTTTAAGGTTTAATTTAACCAGAAAATGCTATATACATACACAGAGAAAAAAGTACAATGGTTTTTTCAACCAACTTCTTGGTTAATGTTTTATTGGTTGATTTATTTATGTCAAAAGGAAAAAATTTAATCTGTACATTTTCATTGTACCATTAACCAATATTTTGGTAACAATCAATATCAAACAGAGAGTTGGTTTCCCCAACATGTATATTTGTTATATTAACGAAAATATTGGTTAATTCATATCTAACAAAAAGTAGAAATATTTACGAAGCTTTATGGCTTCGGCTCTGTTGTTACCATCGCCTTCAACACCGTTTGTGCTTGACGAAGTTGAATGGCTGGACCCGAATTGCAGAGAGCGATAGAGTGAGTATTTGGAATTTTCTTTGTTATTCAGTTAACATATTAACACTCTCTTATGGATCATACATAGCAGTGCTGCTACTGGCATAAAAATATAACCAACAAATTGTTTAATAGTAACAAGAAATTGGTTGAAGATTTGAACGAACATTTTGTTATATCAACAAATATCATGGCTAATATAGCCAAAAACACTTTCTAATATATCAACAATGGTAATGGTAATATTAAAAATATTAAATACAAACTTGACAAGGGATGACGGAGGATCGTTCCACAATACATCATATTCCTACCCTGTCGGAAAAACAAGCAACCAAAAAGTATTTAATATATGTATATGTATTATTCTTAAATAATAATCAATAATCATTTCGCAGTATTATTATTTTTGAATAAAGGATTAACAACACAAACTTTATTTTATTACCTAGAACTAAAAATTTCCAACAGTTTTTTTGCTGATCATTAATCGCCCTGTATAAAGCTCTTTTCTATTGTATTCCTATTGGGTTCTGAATTCTTGAATTCAATTGATACAATTACTTTATAGTTGGTATCTCAAAATCAGCGCCAAATGAGCGCCATCAATTCTTCAGGTAAGTTCATAGTCTGACTTTACTGATTGCTAAGCTAAAAAAAATTCTCGGATCACCGTACCTGTTCACGACTGGGTTCACAAAAACGGAATATTGAAATTTATATGCATTCGAAATCGTCCGCAGATGTTGCATGGTATAATATCTGCATTGGCTTGTCCCGTTAGTCGAATCATAATTGGATGATACTGTTATTATCTTCAGAATCTTCACAACTTTCAGCAAAAAATTTATATTATACATATTTTCAATATGTTTTTTGTCGTATATCAAAGAATTTTTCCGTCTTGTGAAAAAATGTAACATACGACAAAATGCATTCTAAACAAATTAGCTTATAACATCTTCCGAACAAAACTTACAGTAAGATTGGATCAGTAAGATGGGAGGGAAATATTTGGGTTATATCGAGTCCCAAAATTGAGAAAATCCATAGGGCCATTTTAAAAATATTTAATGTTGAACTTAAAAAACCGTCTCCTGAAAAGTCAAGATTTGCTACATACGACATCCGTATTTTTAGGGGACGATATGCCTCCATACATAGATATGTACATACATACATCTATGTATCGAGGCTCATCTCTGCACTTTTTTCGCAAATTTTTTTCATAGGTTTTGAGCACATATTAAGCACAAATTAATTAATGAGTGCGGGGTCAGCGGAACGTTCATCTGGACCCCGCACTTTTGTTTTTTAAAAAAATGCCCATCTCTGCAGTTTTTTCAAAATTTTTTTTCACATTCTTTTGTGCTTAATATACAAATTAACTGCATACTCAATATTTTCCTAAGCCAAGCCTAAATGAGTGCGGGGTCCAGCGGAACGTTCACCTTGTTTTAAAAAAAAAAGCTCTTAAAATTTGAGCACAAAATTTTTTATTTGGGGACCTATTAAGTAGAGCTGCAAAACAATCGATGGCACTATCGATAGTATCGATAGTTTTTTTTTCGTGTCACTATCGATAGTTTTTTTCCACTATCGATGGTTATCCCTATTCATTCTTGTAGTTTTGTCCCAAGAGAAGAATACTGAATGTTAGGGAGGAGTTGGATTTCGATATCAAATTGGTCAAATTAATACCCCAGCGGGTTAGGGGGCTTAGAATATACCCGTGGTAAGGAATGTCTGTCGTAAAAGGCGACTAAAATCCATGCTTCTAACGATATACAACTTGTAGTAATTGAACCACACCTCACTAAATGACAGCTGGTCAATGTCAAAATTTTTAATTTTTTCCGATTTTTGAAAGTTTTGATTTTCAAATTAAGTTTTTTATAAAAACTTGTAAAAATTATGGACTAAAAACTCGGCTATATGACTCATCCGTGTATAGGGCGTCGTTTTACAACTTTTTTTTTGCAAAACACTATAGACTTCTTGCGCGGCCTTAAACTTCTCATATTCAATAGTACTGCCTTTAAAATAAGAAACAATTTGCTCGCACAGCTAAATTCAATGAAGGTGCAAAACACGGTAACTCGCATGGAACATGGTGCAAGGTTTCCAATATATTAGCTGCGGAATGATTTGTATCTCACAGCAGCTTTTGTGTCTACCGCAATTTGAAATCTTCTGATATAAAATGACAAGCAATAGTTAAGTAATTTTCATTATTCCTTTTTTTGCTTGGTTTTCCGACGGGGTAGGAATATGATGTATTGTGGAACGATTTTTTCCCAAGGGATGACGAAAAATCGTTCCAGAATACATAAGTATCTATATCTTTAGCTTAAGGGCCGTTTACTCAACCTCTGATTAACGCTAACCCTATGAGAGGGTGAAGTCACAAACAAATTTTATCTTTTGTCTATACACGGGTGAGTCATCTAACCGAGTTTTTCGTCCATAAAATATCCTTTTTGTTTCACATGAAAGAAATCGCTAAAAATATGTTTTTATCAGATATCCTTGATATTACGTTAACAATTAAACGGGCTAATTTAAAAAAATAAAACTTTTCTGATTTTTACAAGTTTTTATAAAAAACTTAATTTGAAAATCAAAACTTTTTCAAAAAACGCAAAAAATTAAAAATTTTGACATTGACCAGATGTCATTTAGCGAGGTGTGGTTCAATTACTACAAGTTGTATATTATTAGAAGCGTAACTCCAGCGAACATAATTTTTGAATAAAGTGATAACAAAAAACACAAAATTACCGTTATCTCAAAAACGTAACCATATAAAAAAATTAAAAAAAAAAAGAAATTGTTCTGTGCTCAGCACGCCCATACCTATCTCCCCCATAACTGAAATTCTTCGTATTTTTTTGTTTTTTGATTTATTTAAAGCATAGATGGCCAAAACTATCACATTCAAACATTTCTATTTTATGAAGCGATGAGAGAATGAGGAGAATTAGCCGCTCACGCGTCTCGTCAAAACAATGTTGCCAACATTTCCAATTTATGCGGAAAGGGAATTTTAAGTAGAAGGGACTTTTTATAATGCAAATAGTGCGATAAGTAAATTTTTTCAACCGTAATTCTAAAAGTAAATAATAAGTAGTGAAAAAGTTTATTCATCCTTTTCTTACTATTTTATATAAATTGTATATATACATATATGGTTATGGTTTCCGTAATTCCGCATGAATTGTCCTATAATGGCGTCCGACAAAAAATTTGGTCGCCCGGGCGATATCACTATGACACCAAACATTTTACCCCCTTTTCCCCATTTCTAATTACTAAGAAATATGTTTCCCAATTTAAGTAGAAACATTTTTCGCAGCAACCTGATTACTTGAAAGTAGCGCGTGGAATGAGCACGATCACAACAAACCCGTAGTGTCGGCATCACTGGTTCATACAAAATGCTTATATGTGTGCGTTAGCAATGAAGCTTATCTTGTGTACGTGTGAAAGCAGAAGAGAAAAAATTGGCACGCGTGCCTATGGGATGGCCATCTATGATTTAAAGCATAGTGTATTCTACATTAATGAAATGTATAAACAATGTGCCTTATGTACAAGTCAGCGCCAAAGATGCTAAACAACAAATGTACTACTTTTAGTTTTATTACTATAGCGTTTTCAAGTCAAATGAAACCTTTTTCAAATCAAGTGCAAATTTTAAATTGAAAAAAGGTTTAATTTAACGAAAAAATGCTATATATATAAGTGAAGTATTTAATTCCCATTTGTTGTTCTTTTGTTAATTAATTAATGTTATGCGTTAAAAAAAAATTAAAGACTTTGAAAAGGAAAATGTAAATAAAACCATGCCTCTTTTTAAGGTTTAATTTAACCAGAAAATGCTATATACATACACAGAGAAAAAAGTACAATGGTTTTTTCAACCAACTTCTTGGTTAATGTTTTATTGGTTGATTTATTTATGTCAAAAGGAAAAAATTTAATCTGTACATTTTCATTGTACCATTAACCAATATTTTGGTAACAATCAATATCAAACAGAGAGTTGGTTTCCCCAACATGTATATTTGTTATATTAACGAAAATATTGGTTAATTCATATCTAACAAAAAGTAGAAATATTTACGAAGCTTTATGGCTTCGGCTCTGTTGTTACCATCGCCTTCAACACCGTTTGTGCTTGACGAAGTTGAATGGCTGGACCCGAATTGCAGAGAGCGAGAGAGTGAGTATTTGGAATTTTCTTTGTTATTCAGTTAACATATTAACACTCTCTTATGGATCATACATAGCAGTGCTGCTACTGGCATAAAAATATAACCAACAAATTGTTTAATAGTAACAAGAAATTGGTTGAAGATTTGAACGAACATTTTGTTATATCAACAGATATCATGGCTAATATAACCAAAAACACTTTCTAATATATCAACAATGGTAATGGTAATATTAAAAATATTAAATAAAATTCACATTGATTCCATTTTGAAATTAGTTCTATTAACCAACTTTTGGTTGATTTTTCTCTCAGTGTAAGTGAAGTATGTAATTCTTATTTGATCTTTTATTTAATTATTGTTTTGCGTAAAAAATTAAAGACTTTTTGGAAAGAAAACTGTAAACAAAACCATCCCTCTTTTTATTTTAGAGAAATACTCATAAAAAACTATCGATAGTATCGATAGTTTTTTTTCGACTATCGAAACTATCGAGTGGTCCGACTATCGATGGTTTTGCAGCTCTACTATTAAGCACAAATTAATGGGATAGTTTTTTTTTTGAAATTCGTGAAATGCGGGGTCCAGCTGTACGGACCTCATATTAAGCACGTGTAAACAGGTTTTTGATTGCCACCGAGACAAACAACAAACCGTGCAAAAACAAAATATGAGTTGTCTGCACTGCGCTGCCTGGCACGACTGCGACGCCTCCACTGAACACGGCAAATGACCAAACGAACCTTTCTATGCTTGCGCTTTTTTGAGTTTTTCGAAATTTAAAACCGGGAAAAGGGTATTAAGGTCTCAGAATTTTTTCTTTCTTTATATTCGTTTTTATTGAATCTTTCTTGTTTAGAAAATAACAATAATTTCCTTGCTTTCCTGTTGGCACATTCTTTGCTGCACAGAGGCGGGTGCGTACCTTGGCTGCCACAAGATAATGGTCCGAGTCGATATTGGGACCACGGATTGTACGCACATCTAGGATGCTGGAGCTGTGTCTGCCGTCGACCATGACGTGATCGATCTGGTTTCGCGTTTTTCGATCAGGTGACACCCATGTGGCTTGGTGTATTTTTTTGTGCTGGAATCTGGTACTGCCAATGACCATATTTCGGGACCCGGCGAAATCGATCAGCCTCGTCCCATTGGGACTAGTTACGTCGCGGAGACTGAATTTTCCGACTGTGCCGCCAAAGATACCTTCCTTGCCCACCCTGGCATTAAAATCGCCAAGCACGATCTTTTTATCGCGGCAGAGGCAGCGGTCGTAGATTTGTTCTAACAGCTCATAGAAGGAGTCTGTGGTCACATCGTCCTTCTCTTCCGTCGGGGCGTTGGCACATATGAGCGATATATTGAAATACTTCGCTTTGATGCGGATTGCGGCTACGCGCTCGTTCACTGGCGTGAAAGACAGTACTCGGCGGGTGAGTTTCTTCCCCACCACAAAACCAACACCAAACATGTGCTCCTGTGCATGGCCACTGTGGTATATGACGCAAGACCCCACTTTCTTTGAGTCATGCCCCGTCCATCGCACTTCCTGAATAGCGGTGTGCATACCCTCAAATCATAGTCCCTTAAACGTTTGCCATGGTTGTCATTAAAAAGAGTGGGTCTCATCCGAGGCATTGTTGGATTTTTCATTGGATAGAATTTTTTACGTGGTGGGTCCCAAGCCCGACGCGTTTATATAGCGATCCGCTTGCTCCAAGACAGACGCCCGCTCGCAGCCGCACCTCCTGGTGTTCAGACACTGCAATTATTCCCCTCAACAAACCCTTAAACCGTATACGACGGAGTGGCCTTGTCGAATTGTCGCCTTCTCACTTTAGTTCGCCACCAAACGGGTGTTCTGTGGCTATCCAGAGGACACTGCTTGCTCCACATGTAAAAGAATCGCTCTGGCCACCCCCAGGTGGATGGCAGTCAGAAGCTTTCCCCACTTACGTGGACTTCTACACACGAAGCCATCCAC
This sequence comes from Urophora cardui, assembly GCA_960531455.1. Taxonomy (NCBI): domain Eukaryota; kingdom Metazoa; phylum Arthropoda; class Insecta; order Diptera; family Tephritidae; genus Urophora; species Urophora cardui. The sequence goes on from OY482673.1 coordinate 82,584,778, forward strand.
ACTTCTCGTATGCAACAATTTAAATTTGTGTCATCCGATGTTAAGGTGATATATTGTAGAACTCATCACCAGGCCCGTAGCTAGGGAGGGGGGGGGGGCATTGTGGGGCAATGCCCTACCTTAAAATTAGAATGCCCTACCTTAAAAAGGCCAACAAGTGAGATGAATTATTATAATTAAATTTTTTTGTCATAGTTTGGGATAAAAAATACTGCGGTTGCAATGTATGATATGGAGAATTTTTTTTTAGTTTCATTTCTTTATCGATTTCTTTTTTTTCGCTTTTCGACAATTTTTGATCAACTTTAACCACCAAAAATAAAACAATACTCTTTTAAAGGGAAATTTTACGCTGATTTCGAATATCATTTCCATTTTTTTGTGGCAGATTCAGTTTCTGAGATATCGGAAAAACAGTAGAAAAGGCCATATACGCAAGACATTGCATCACATAAGTGCATTAAACAATTTTATTCGTCATCCTAGCGATTTGACATCTAAGAAGAACTGGTAAAATGAATTCCGGTAAACATTTTTTGCCTCCACACTCAAAAATTGGTCAAGTAGTTTGGTTACAATCGCAAAACGAATGGAAAAAATTGGAAAAAGATCTAATTTTATTTAAGAAATTTCAGGCTCGACTGTCCTAAAGTCAGAAAAATTGTATGGGGAGAAAAAGTTAGCCCTCCTATCCTATAGAGAATTTAAATGTGAACATTTTAACACTACCTTTGCAATAATCGGATGTACCAGTATTTATATTAACCTATTTTTTATTGAAAGTCCTTAACCCAAAATTTTTGGTTTCTTTATAAAATTTTTTTAAGGAGTAGCATTTAATATTATTTCTTTAAATTTATTATCAGTTTTGAAGTGCACAATGTCTCTCAAAATAGCGATAAATAGGATATAAAATTAATTCAATAAAAATTGCATTTCGCGATTTTAAGGAGAGGATAAAAAGTGGGGATGTAAGTACTTTTGACTATTATTTTGTAATTTTCTGGATTTGTCTCACGTATGATTGCCCAACTATCTCCTATCATATCCTTGTTCCAAGATCCTTGATATCGCCTTTCAAAAACTATTAAGTTCTGATGAAATCTCTCACCAGATACATCACCTTCAGCACCTAAGCGTGCAGGGAAATTATCTAGATGTGAATGCAAGAAATGAAATAACACCCTACTGGTCATCAATATGTAATAAAATATAAAGTAAAAGGCTTCAAAGTGATAAATCCATTGGTTAAAATCCAACAAAAAGCCGTTAAATTTGTTTATTAGTCACTAGTCTTCAATAATTTGAAAAAGAAAAAAAAAGATGTAAGAGTCACTTTGCACTCACAAAAAAAATAAACAAACTGAAATTGTGTACTTACATCAAAATTGCTTTTCATAATGGTACATTTTTCAGGCATAAAATTTCTGGAGAAGGTGAGGGTGATGACAAGTAAGCCATTTCTACAAAAAAATGAAAATCGGATATCATGGCTTTTACATCTTTTCGGCGCATACGGCTCGATATAATGGAAGATACACTGCAAGTTTTGTACAAGCAACGAGAGGCGTTTAAAGACACATATGAACTTTTTGCATCTATAGCGACCATAGGATGTAGTACTGCAGTGTGCGAATCAACCTTTTCCACACTAACTGCAATCAATAGACCTCAAAGGCTGTCAATGGGTCACGAGAGAATGGCTGGTATGGTATTTCTCGCCTATGAGAAAAAGAGAACAAAATCGGTTAATCTGAACGAAGTTCTTCGCATTTTTAATAACATGGCGAGCCGCAGAATTCAGCTGTTTTGAATGCTTTTACTATTTTTACTATTACAATAAGTTTGCAGAAACAATAAACCTAAATGGTACTTTTTGTCGTATCTATTTACTCGTATCGCCCACCCAGTACTCACTCGCACTTAGACGTGGATCTCCACATCTAAATCTGGAAGTTGAACCATGTTGTTGGCTTATTCTCAATGAGTTATAACCAATACTGTCACAATAATTATGTGTCAACAAATAGGTATTAAATGTACAACACTGACCTAGAGAAAAGCGATATACATGCTGATTAATTTTGGAAGCCATGCCTCGATGTCAGATTAATTGTGATACATTATTTACTTCCGCCCTACCTTAAACCAACGCTGCCCTACCTTAAATTTAAGTCTAGCTACGGCCCTGCTCATCACGAACCATTTTCCAAACACTATACCAAGAAAGACAATATATGCTACTGCAACAACATTCCTGGTTTATTCAAAGAGTTTGGTCAAACATATGATTCAAAAGAGTGGCGATTGTTCATAGACAGCAATAAACTGAGTTTGAAGGCTGCATTATTGCATATTGGTAACAAAAAGCCTTCGCACATGCAGTAGGTTAGGTTAGGTTAGGTTGAGGTGGCTGTCTCCGCAATTCATGAAAGCGGGGACACACTTAGGCCGAGGTGGCCCATTGTGATACCACACGGGAGCCCTAGCTTCCTTATCCCTGTTTACAAACCTTTCCGGAAAAATTAGATTCAAAAGTATGATAAGATTAGATGCCCGTGAAGCTAAACCAGCGCGTTTGTTTCATGAAGCGCAGAAAATCTAGTGTCTTTGCATTTTCCATCTCCGCCAGGCACTCGAAGAAGTGTTTATGGAGGAAGCGGTACCTGGATAGCGACAGTGCGGGGCAGTGGCATAGATAGTGCTCAACACTCTCTATTTCCTCCACGTCCCTACAGCTGCAACAGAAGTCGTTTTTATATAGGCCCATGCGAGAGGCGTGAGTGCCCATAAGACAATGGCCTGTTAGAAGTCCCACCAGCGGACCTATAGAGAGCCGATTCAGATGCAGCACCGATACAGACCTAGCCTCATCCAGTCTAGGCCAGATTTGCCTAGAAATCACACAAGTTGACTCCTTGGCCCATCTAGCGTTAGCCTGTTCAATGGAGCGAGATCTCAACCAATGCTTGCATGAGTTAAGCGGGGGGCCAACCCATGTCGCAGATGTGATATCCTGCAAGCTTGTGCCTTCCCTTGCCAACTCATCTGCAATGCAGTTGCCCCGAACGTTGCTTTGGCCTGGAACCCAAATGACGTTCAGGTCGCACCTTTCGGCTAGTTTGTTCAAAGACTCCCTACATTTCATTGCAACTATAGATTTAGCATTGTTACTCTGTAAGGATTTTATGGCAGCTTGGCTGTCAGAGAAGATTTTGATAGAATTTATGTCTGGCAGATCTGTCAGGCGACGAGCTGCTTCCCATATGGCTATGAGCTCAGCCTGATAGACGCTGCAGTGATCAGGTAGGCGCAAACTTACTTTCAGATGAAGCTTTTCGCAGAAAAACCCACTTCCAACTCTATTGTTCAATTTAGAGCCGTCCGTGTAAATGTGCAGTGTATTAGGGTCGGGATCCCCTAAGTTCTTCCACTCGCTCCTCTCCGGGATTCTTGTGGAGAATTTGTTATCCCAACAAAAGGCTGGTATTGCATAGTCCAGCTTTAGAAAATTGGCAGGGACGTTACTAAGAATTTGAGCGTGCCCGAATCTGGTGTCCCTCCAGGGTTCGGTTGCATTGAGCCTTGCCGCGTTGCAGCTGGCAATGAGTTTCCCCTGTATATCCGTGGGGAGAAGAAATAGGATGGTTTCGAGAGCTTTAGTTGGGGTGGAGGGAAGGGCTCCGCTAATAAGCATGGAAGCCATTCGCTGCACTCTAGTTAATTTGCTCTTATTGGTTTCGAGTTCCAGTGCTGGCCACCATATGGTGACTGCATAGAAGAGAATAGGTCGCACTACCGCTGTGTACAGCCAATGGACGATTTGGGGGTTAAGTCCCCATCTCTTGCCTATCGCTGATTTACATGCGTAAAGTGCTAACATTGCTTTTTGGGATCGTACTTCTACGTTCCGTTTCCAGTTTAGTTTTCTGTCTAGAATAACACCAAGGTATTTAACCTCGGTAGAGAGTTTAATCTCCTTTCCATTTATGGACGGAGGTTTGAATTCAGGTATCTTATGTTTGCGGGTAAACAAAACCATTTCCGTTTTCTCAGAGCTGACACTGAGCCCGCATTTCAGAGACCAGGTTTTTACAATGTTGAGTGCATTTTGCAAAAGGTCGCTCAGCACCGGTATATGCTTGCCAGTCGCTGTCAGGGCGATGTCATCGGCGTACGCAATGACCTGGCAGCCCGTGTGCTGAAGTTTAGAGAGCAGGGTGTTCACCGTTAAGTTCCAAAGCAGAGGAGACAAAACTCCACCCTGGGGTGTTCCCCTGTTGGCATACCTAGTTATCGATGAATTACCCATTTCAGAAATAATGGCTCTTCTACTAAGAAGAAGTTCGACAAACCTCACGAGAGCCTCTTCTACCTCCAAGTCCCGTAGGGCGGTGGTAACGGCTCCCGGTAGAACATTGTTGAAAGCTCCTTCTATGTCGAGAAAGATGCCCAGTGTGAATTCCTTAAAGGCTAGCCCCTTTTCTATCTTGGAAGTGATAGCGGGTAGAGCAGTCTCTACGGACTTGCCTTTGGAATAAGCGTGTTGAAAAGGAGATAGAGTATTCGGACGGAGCCTGATATAGACATCCAGCAATCTCTCAAGAACTTTGAGTAGAAAAGAGGTCAGGCTTATCGGCCTGAAATCCTTTGAGCTGCTGTAGGAGGCTCTGCCCCCTTTAGGAATAAAGATCACCTTCGCCTTGGTCCATTCCAGAGGAATGTATGACAGGTTGAGGCAGGCTTTATAGATAGGAACAAGTAGAGGGATTAGAGTATCACTTGCTGCCTGTAATTCAGCAGGAAAGATTCCATCTATTCCCGGAGATTTGAAGGGTTTGAAGGATTTAATTGCCCATTTTACCCTTGTGTTAGTAATTATGTGCTCCAAGTCATTAGATGTCCTGGGGTTAGAGTAGGTTCTATAAGGTTCCGAGGTGCACCCTGGAAAGTGTGTGGTGACCAGGGTGTTCAGAATATCAGTACTAGATGTGGCCCAGTCCCCATTTTGCATTCGGATACAGCTTGGGGGAACTGGGTTAGTAGAGAGGACCTTTCGTAGACGATTGGCCTCAGAGATTTCTTCTATGTCTCTAGCGAAGTTTTTCCATGAGTCTCTTTTAGCTCTTTGGATCGACTTCTTGAAAATTTTTAAGGCATCCTTGTAGGCTTGCCAGTTGCCAGTTGTTTTCGCCTCGCACATGCAGTAAATACAAAGGAAACCTTCGAGGAAATGCAAAAAATACTCAAATTTATCATGATTGGAAAATATGTTCTGATCTCAAAGTCGTTGCAATGCTATGCGGTATTCAGAGTGGCTACACCAAGCACTGCTGCTTCCTCTGCAAGTCGAGCTCGTAAGGACCACTACGTCAGAAAGGATTGGCCTGAAAGAGTCGAGTTTACTTTTGGTGTGGATAGCATCAAATAAAGAAAATCATACTTCCACCCTTACAGATCAAGCTCGGTCTCATTAAAAACTTTGTTAAGGCTTTGGACAAAGAAGGCGAAGCATTCGACTATTTGAAAACAATTTTTCCAGATATTTCTCAAGCCAAGATAAAGGAAGGTATTTTTGTTGGACCACAAATAAAAAAGTTGATCAACAATAATCAATTCAAAGGACTACTCTTATCAGTTGAGGCAGCAGCGTGGGAATCCTTTGAAAAGGTCGTCGCTCACTCTGGGTCCACATTTGGGCCTATATTCCGGGAAGCTCCGACTTTTTCGAAATTCTATATACTCCTTTATGTGCGCTGATACCATATGAATCTATTGTGAAAATTTCATAAAGATCGGTTTATTAATTTTGAAGTCCATAAAAGACACACACACACATATTCACTTTTATACTCAGCTGTACTAGTACACAGAGTATTATAGTTTTGATTTCATAACGGTGGATTGTAACAGAATGAAATAATCGAGATATATATGGACTTATATATATCAAAATGGTCAGGGTGAAAAGAGAAATCGATTGAGCCATGTCCGTCCATCCGTCCGTCCGTCCGTATGCACGGACCATGACCACGCTCACTTTTCCTATATAGAAAAAATCGGAAACTTGGTATCTCAGCCACTAATATAGCAGGAGCGATGAAGTTTCACCCACGTATTGAGCTTAGGCCCTTATGAGGAAATTTGATGAAATTTTGGAAAATGGGCGGTACCACGCCCACTTATTAAGGGTCAAACATTGAAAGTTTTATATATCGTAACTCAGAAACCGTTGAAGATTTATCGATGAAATTTGGTATGCGTGATTTACGTACTTGGACAAATGTTTTGACGGAAAATTGTCAAAATCGGTTGACGGCCACGCCCACTTTTATATATGGGAACTATAAAGGGGCCTAATAAAAACATTTTAAGCGATATCTCTGTCAAATATAAGGATCTATCACTGAAGTTTTGTGGCAGGAGTCCAACTAGGGATATAAAACAAAAACCACAAAAATTTTGGAAAATGGGCGGTGCCACGCCCACATATTAAGGGGCAAATATTGAAAGTTTTATAAGCCATAACTCAGAAACCGTTAAAGATATATCGATGAAATTTGGTACGCGTGATATATTTACTTAGACAAATGCGTCGGCGAAAAATTACCAAAATCGGTTGACGACCGCGCCTACTTTTATATATGGGTATTATAAAGTGACCTAATAAAAACATTTTAAGCGATATCTTTGTCAAATATAAAGATAATTCATTGAAATGTTGTGGCATAAGTTCCATAATAGACCGGAAACAAAAACTAGAAAAAGTTTGGAAAATGGGAATGGCACCGCCTCTTTTTAGACAAAGGAATCTACGACATTTCGGAGCCCATAACTCGACAAATAACTGAGATATTATGACGAAACTTGGTTTATACACTTTTATAACTTGTGTTAATAGACACGCAAAAATTTATTGAAATCGGTTTCTGACCACGCCTACTTTTTAACAAAGATATTTCTGAAACACCCTTTGGGAATTTGTAACGTGGCATCTTTGTAACTAGAAGTCATAAAGGAATGAAATTTTGCACAAAGAATAATATTCATATGCTTAATAGGATGACTTATAAAAATTTTGAAAATAGGCGTGGCTACACCCAATTTATGCAGCACTCGCTTTATATAAAATACACCGTGTTTCCATCAAACGCAAACAAACAATGAAAGCATACAGCTGAGTATCTAATGTTCGATTCCACTCGAGCTTAGGCTTCCTTACTTGTATTATAGCACTTGTATATAGCATTATTTCTAAAATGCCCTTTGCAACATTTTATTGCAATGAAAGCATACAATTGAACTTAGCCTTCCTTACTTGTTACGAAAAATATATATAAACTAGTATCGCCGGTGCTCGAAATGCGACCATGCAATTTATTTTTTCAACTTTGTATTGGCACAAAAATTATTCCTTTTCGCGGAGATAAGCAACACTTTCCAAATTCCAGTTGTACCGCAACACTGATTTGCCCTTTTGATCACGGTCCGACGCGAAATCACGGTCAAAATCAAGGAGATTTAGGAAGATAGGCCCGGTGGCGAATTCAGAAATTTCCCATGTATTTTGTTATTGTAATTGGTAGAGTGTAATGTCAAAATGATATTTCGACGTGGTTAAAATCTGAATTCGCTTGCGGCTCGTCCATTCCTATTAGCCATGATGTGAATTCGCTTTGATTTTGGCATTACACTCTACCTTTGTAAATAAAAAAAGAAGTTTTTCAATTCGCCGCCGAGCCTACCTGTTAGATATGCCTTGGTAAGTGTGCTCTCCCGCACTCTCTCTTATTTTTCGCTTTAATGGAAAAGCAATAGGAGATATTTGGCCGCGTTGATTTTGATCTGAGCGTAAACTGGGCCAATGCATATAAAATAGAGAGAGCGCTTTTAAATTAAAGCGACTCTTCAACTGTGTTTACGAGATTTGTAAACACGTTTACGATATCTATTTCTCTTAACTAAAAATTTTATTTATTAGTTATAAACAAATTAAATAATTTATAGAAAAAATTATATGCCTATGCACTGCCCCTGGCTCATACGAACACATCAATATCAATTTTATGTGGATATGAGTATGTTAAATGTCCTAAACAGCCTGGCAATTGTTTGGAAAAAATTTTAGCCTATTAATATATAGATTTTCTATAAGGAAACAAATAAATAAATAAGCATTACAAAAACAGAAGATTTTGGATAAAAAGTTGGTAACACTGATTCAAATATAATTTATTTATGTGTTTAAATAAATAGAGAATATAAGTTTTCGTGGCTTCGTGGCAATCGGTGTAAAAAAAGAAATAGCCTTGATAGATTAATTAATTAATAAGTAGGAATTTTGTATTGTATAAGATCAACTACTCAATGATATACATATTGATTCCTTTTTTCTCAGATGTATGTACATATATAATTTATAGACTGTTTCCATATCTATACATATTCTTTATTTTTATCAGACTTCTCAAAGACTATGACAACGCTGATGCTGAACTAGTCATATATGCAACATCGTTGATCAATAAAACCTTAGCTGGACTTAATGATCAGGACAGCTTCTACGATGAGAGTGATTTATTGGAGCAGCAAGGCATGGAATCCGTTGTACAACGTTATATATCTAAGCCAGGGATAGATTTAGATCTATTGGATCAATTACAATTGTATGAGGCTGTATTGAAATTTGAAGACGGCGAGACGGATAGCATACTTTTGCCACAGAGCTCAATGCGCAAAACTCAACGCAATCGTCAGAGCACCGATCCAACGGAAAGACGTAAATCACGACGTCACAGCACTGGAGCGGGTCCGCATATAAAAAAAATTATCGCATCGCCAAAGAGAGCTACACCGGCATACAGTGTGTTAGACGAGGATAGTTCCAGTTCGACAAATTCGATCGAATACGCTAATGACATTTCTAACAGCCAAAAAGCCCGTGATGCCTTTGGCGTCACACCTGGTCTGCGTCGTAGACGTGAACGTGCAGAAAGGCACAAGAGCTTCCTCAAGGAACAGCAGGTTGCTGCAGCGAACAATATATCTGCCACCTTGAAATGTGATGAAAATATGAGTGAGTTCACATGATATATGACATGTTATTTTTGAAAGTGGCATAAGTTTGGAAACAAATAGTTAGCAGTTTTAGATAGACATACGTATCCTTAGCTTATATTTCTAAAAATTTTCTACATCTGATCATTATAACATATATCTCCAATACAATATATGGATTTGCAACTTTATTCTCTTATAACTACGATCCGCATTACTTAAAAAACACTCCAGTAGGCGCGCCTCCATTTGTGACATTAGTAGTCACCAGAGATGTTAAGTAATGCAATCATCGTGACTTTCAGCCCTTGAAGTCCCATTCTTTTTTTTGAAGTCTTGAATGCAGCCTTTCAGTCCTTTTTTTTGACTGATGATTTAAAATTTGAAGTCCTCAGTATATTTGGCAAGTATGACTGACCATTCATTTTTTTCATTCATTGATGACTGGCGATATTTTTTAAGCAGTCTAGTACCAAAAATATGCCCTCTATGTATTTTAGCTGTAATAGTATTTATTTTGCACATACCTAAAATGGTCAGTTTATAAAATCTTTGAAATATATATCGCTAACTTAGAGTGCAAACTGTGTAAGTCCAATTATATGAAAAAGTGTATTTTTATGTAGTACACCAGAAAAATCAAATACGCACCGCGCTAAACAAGTCTGTGACTCTTGTCAAATTTTTACTCGTTGCAAATTGTGTAAGTCCATAATATTTGCATAAACAGAAAATTTTTTTTCATTTCGAAATTTTTTTATTTTTTGTTTTTTATCTCTCCTACAAAGTTGATAAAAAGGACTTACACAATTTACACTCTAAGCTAGCGATATGTGCACTAGAGCGTATCGAGAAAAAAAGTTCTCCGTACGCCCCCATATGATCTCTTTTTCGAAAACATTTACGGATTTTTTTTTTAACGCTGCTAGATATATCTACAATTCAATTTTTCTTATCTTCAGTTTTATGGAGGGTTCCTACTTTATAATTTTATTAACCCTGTGTGTGCCATTAGGGTCACTTTCACCCAGTAGGTACATAGTTTATACCACCTTAATGTAACTTTTTTTCAGTATGTTAACGTTGTCAAAAAACATTAACTTTTTGCGCAAGAAATATATCGATCGATGCCGCAGAACCCCAAATAAAACACATTTAACGTTCCGAGGAATATGCGTTTTTCGCTTCCTGTGGTCTTTTAGGTTAATTTTATAAACTTTTTTCTGAAGAGACTCCTACAGAAATTTTATGCCGAATTATTTTCTAGAACATTTTAGCCCTCTTATATTCTTCGGAATGTTAAATGTGCTTTATTTGCGATTCTACTGAAGCGATCGAAATACCTCTTTTGAAAAAAATTAATGGTTATTGACGACGTTTAACATGCCGGCAAAAAAAGTTACATTAAGGTGGTAGACACACAATACTGGGTGGAAGTGACTCGAATGGCGCACGTAGGGTTAGTACAATTATAAAGTAGGAACCCTCCTCTCATGCCAAAGAGATTGGTGTATCAAACCTAGGTATCAAATCTTTAAAACCTAGTAACCCCGATGAGAAGAATGGCAAAAGACTGTAGCTGCAATCATTTCATGATTGCAATCAAATGATTGCTGTAACGGGGTAGATTGCAGTCAGGTGACTGCACAGTTAAAATTTACCAGTCAGAATGAAGGCTTACTTTTTTAATTCCCAGTCATGACTGACAAAAAATGAATAGCAGTCATTTTGACCCCAATCAAAAGACTGCGCAGTCACAAAGTACTGCATTACTTAACATCTCTGGTAGTCACATATGTACATATGTAGAATATTTATACTCAGCTGTACTAGTACACAGACTATTATAATTTTGATTTCATAACGGTGGATTGTAACAGAATGAAATAATCGAGATAGATATGGACTTATATATATCAAAATGATCAGGGTGAATAGAGAAATCGATTGAGCCATGTCCGTCCGTCCGTCTGTCCATCTGTAAACACTCTAACTCGCGAAAAAATTGAGATATTTTCATGAAATTTGGAATGCAAGTTGGTATCGAGACTGAGACGGTTGGTGTTGAAAATGGGCGAAATTGGACCATGACAACGCCCACTTTTCCTATATAGAAAAAATCGTAAATTTGGTATCTCAGTCACTAATATAGCTGGAGTGACGAAATTTCACCCACGTATTGAGCTCAGGCCCTTATGAAGAAATTTGATGAAATTGTGGAAAATGGGCGGTGCCACGCCCACTTATTAAGGGGCAAACATTGCATATTTTATAAGCCATAACTCAGAAACCGTAGCGGATATATCGATGAAATTTGGTATGCGTGGTTTACTTACTTGGGCAAATGTGTGGACAGAAAATTGTCAAAATCGGTTTGCGGCCACTCCCACTTTTATATATGGGAACTATAAAGCGGCATAATAAAAACATTTTGAGCGATATTTTTGTAAAATATACAGATACATACATATATCATTCAAATTTTGTGGCAGGAGTCTAACTATGGACATAAAACAAAAAACACAAATATTTTTGGAAAATGGGCGTGGCACCGCCTCATTTTAGAAACAGGAATATACGAGATTTCTGAGCCTATAACTCGAAAAATAATTGATATATAATGACGAAACTTGGTGGATACACAGTGCTTTTGCGCAGAACACTTTTCTGCGTTGGCGGCCTTCGGCCGCGCTTATTAAAAATAACCCTGGGCTACGCCATCCGTCCGGACGTGTGCCCTAACCGTGGCTACCGCCACGGTGATATCCTTCTGCGTAGTACACCCTTCAGCGTGGGCGGGCTTCGGACGCGCTTATGAAAAATAACTCTGGGCTACGCTATCCAAGTCCGGTCGTGTGTCACAGCCGTGGATACTGCCACGGTGATGTCCTTCTGTTATTTATAAAACAGTTATTTGCTCATTGGAATTCTCATAAGTTCTCGCGTAAATAAATAAAGGGGTTATTGCACATTTCAAAAAAGACCTAATTGCGTTTTAAATGTGAAATAAGACCTTTTTTTGAAAATGACAAAATAAAGGCTTTATCTCACTTTGGTTGCGATATAAGGCCTTAAAGGCCTTATTTAAAAAGCCTTATTACACCCCGCCTTAAAAAAATACCAAAAAAATAAAATATTTGAACACATACTTTTATCCACTGTGCTCACCAACAATTGCAATTGATGCCGGTCAAGTATGCCGTGATTTTAAAGCAGTGTCGGCCAATGCAATAGTATGTAGCTTTCACTTGTGTGCGTACAATACGCTGCTGCCGAACCAAGCTATTCATAGATATACGAGCAGTTTACTGGCTCTTTCGTTTTTTCTGAAGCTGGCAGTATACGTGTTTGACGTCGCAGCAGCAAGCCTATGCCCCGGGCATAGGAAAAATGCATTTTGGCCGACACTGTTTTAAAGTGTGTAAATGCGGACAATGATATTTAGAGCCCGTGCACAATTGACTTCTACCTCGCTTTGCTTCAAAGTTTTGCTTTGACAGTTTCGTTCAGCATATGCTTTTCAAAGGGACATGTTCACAATTGAGGTGAAGCGAGTAAAACAAGGTATAAAGTTAGCCATCTTTCAAACTTTTTTACACTTTGACAAACATCTCCCCTTGTGTGTGTGTGTGTGTATGTTTGTATATCAACACCTATTTTAGCGATTTCGCGCAATTTCGTGAGAAGAGAACAGGGAAAAGTAAAAAATAACATTCGAATAAGCAGAAAAAAGCAAATTCCCCAAATATTTTACCAAAAATCAAGTTTATAATTTAAAGCAAAGAAGTGAATTGGAAATTGTCAAGTGTTAATTGTAGCAAGCATCTGGAATTTCGCTTTGCTTTAAGGTTTTTTCTATCAAAGTTGGAGCAGACAAAGCTAATTGTGCACGGGCTCTTAGTATTAAATCAATCGCACCCGATTTTACTCCGAATTAATATTAGCAGCTTTTTAATTAGAACAAGTAAGGAAGCCTAAGTTCGAGTGGAATCGAATATTAGATACTCAGCTGTATGTTTTCATTGTTTGTTTGCGTTTGATGGAAACACTGTGTACTTTAAATAAATTGAGTGCTGCATAAAGTGGGCGTAGCCACGCCCATTGTTAACATTTTTATCAGTCATCCAACTAAGCATTTGAATATTATTCTTTGTGCAAAATTTCATTCCTTTATGACTTCTAGTTACAAAGATGTCACATTACAAATTTCCAAAGCGTGTTCCAGAAATATCTTTGCTAAAAAGTAGGCGTGGTCTTAAACCGATTTCAATAAATTTTTGCGTGTCTATTAATACAAGTTATAAAAGTGTATAAACCAAGTTTCATCATAATATCTCAATTATTTGTCGACTTATGGGCTCCGATACCAACTTGCATTTCAAATTTCATCAAAATATCTCAATTTTTGCGCCAGTTAGAGTGTTTACAGACGGACGGACGGACAGACGGACGGACGGACGGACGGACGGACGGACGGACATGGCTCAATCGATTTCTCTTTTCACCCTGATCATTTTGATATATATAAGTCTATATCTATCTCGATTATTTCATTCTGTTACAATCCACCGTTATGTGATTAAAACTATAATACTCTGTGTACTAGTACAGCTGAGTATAAAAATGGTGGATAAAGAATGTCAAGCAATTATACAATCGAATTTTTGTTTTGTTTGTGTTAAATTTAATATAAAACCAAGTAAGGAAGCCTAAGTTCGAGTGGAATCGAACATTAGATACTCAGCTGTATATTTTCATTGTTTGTTTGCGTTTGATGGAAACACGGTGTAGGTACTTTATATAAAGCGAGTGCTGCATTAAGTATCAGTCATCCAACTAAGCATATCGATATTATTCGTTGTGCAAAATTTCATTCCTTTATGCCTTCTACTTACAAAGATGTCACGCTACAAATTCCCAAAGGGTGTTCCAGAAATATCTTTGTTAAAAAGTAGGCGTGGTCATAAACCAATTTCAATAAATTTTTGCGTGTCTATTAACACAAGTTATAAAAGTGTATAAACCAAGTTTCGTTATAATATCTCAATTACACAGGTCGACAAAATTTCAACAAATTTTTGTTACGGAAATAAAATTCTACTTTTCTAAAGGATTTCGGTGCGCTGAATCCGAATCTGCACTCAGATTTTCGCTAATACGTACAGTTTTTGAGATATTCATGTTTAAAGAGGCCAAAAACACGATTTTTGGCTATATTCACTCCTCAATATCTTTTAAATTACTTACTTATTTTAAAAATTGATTAAAGCTATTGAAAGCGCGGACATTTCTCTTGGAGAAACCGTTTTAATATTTCAGATATCTTTCTTGCAACTTGCAATATTGCATATTAAGGTTCATTAGTTTTGCAATATTTTATCCATACAAAAATAATTAAAAATTTTGAAGCAAGTTTTTAGGCAGTTTATTATATTATGGACGTATGTAAGTGGCTTCGTAAAAAAAATTGTTCTGCTGAGCAGCTACAAAATTTGATTGCGCCTATAAGATGCTACAAATGCTGCCGTTGTTTTCGACGACAAATACCTTATTGTGCAAAAACATATATTACTACATACCTAAATTAGATATCCGAAAAATTAAAACGTTGTCTTCAAGAGGAATGGCCGAGCTTTCAATAGCTTTAATCAATTTTTAAAATAAGTAAGTAATTTAAAAGATATTGAGGAGTGAATATAGCCAAAAATCGCGTTTTTGGCCTCTTTAACCATGAATATCTGAAAAACTGTACGTATTAGCGAAAATCTGAGTGCAGATTCGGATTCAGCGCACCGAAATCCTTTAGAAAAGTAGAATTTTATTTCCGTAACAAAAATTTGTTGAAATTTTGTCGACCTGTGTAATTGAGATATTATGACGAAACTTGGTTTATACACTTTTATAACTTGTGTTAATAGACACGCAAAAATTTATTGAAATTGGTTTATGACCACGCCTACTTTTTAACAAAGATATTTCTGGAACACCCTTTGGGAATTTGTAGCGTGACATCTTTTATTTCTGTAACAAAAACTTGTCGACCAGTGTTATTTGTCAAGTTATGGGCTCCGAAATCTTGTAGATTCCTTTTTCTAAAAAGAGACGGTGCCACGCCCACTTTCCATAATTTTTCTATTTTTTGTCTCCGGTCTATTGTATATATTTGACAAAGATATCGCTTAAAATGTTTTTATTATGCCAATTTATAATTCGCATATATAAAAGTGGGCGTGGTCGTCAACCGATTTCGCTAAAATTTTAAACATGTACACACGGTGGGCAGGAAGATACGATAGGTTGCATGAAAATGTCGACAAAAAAGGAAAGTGGGGTTGTGTTATGTGATGTTTATAGATGAAACATCCGGCAAAATTTTTCCGATTTCAGTACATTATCTGGTAGCTAAAGGATACAAGAAAAGGTATTAAAAAGAAAACAGGACACCTGTAGTGGAAAAATCCAATGTGAACAGGACTTAAAGGATAACCACTGAAATATTAAATAACACAAAAAGGACCCACTTTAATTTGCGTATAACTCCTAAAATGTTAACTCTACGTGAAAACTGCTTATGATATGTTTCATTCGGAATAAATAAGGCAATATTTCTTTAATATACAAATGTGATGTACCT
Source organism: Urophora cardui (assembly GCA_960531455.1). NCBI lineage: Eukaryota > Metazoa > Arthropoda > Insecta > Diptera > Tephritidae > Urophora > Urophora cardui. The sequence continues at coordinate 82,600,469 of OY482673.1, forward strand.
GCAGTGCTTAATGTACTTTGGTGCATCTAAATTAAAAATTTCAAAAAAGTACGTTTTTTTATGGTGGTACTTTAAGTTCAAATATTTTGCTAGTTTACGTAAATATTTTAATCTAATGATCCAATTCTCATTTCTACATATCTATAGCTTAATTATCAAAAAAAGTTAGAGCTGAGACACGCGCTAGCTGTGCACGGTGGGCGGTAAGCAACAATAGGTTGCATGAATATATCGAAAAAACTATGGCCAAACGAATATGTGCCTAGCTGTGCGCCGGTACTAATTTTCGTTTAAAAAAAATTTTGGAGATGTTATTCACGCTCTCTGTGTCTTTATGAAGTAGATTAGAATATCATTTTACGTAAGTTTTTGCCGGCCATCGTTTTTTCGGTATTTCAATGCAACCTATTGTTGCTTACCGCCCACCGTGCACAGCTAGCGCGTATTTCAGCCCTAATTCTTTTGAATATTAACGTATAAATATGTAAGAATGAGAATTGGATCATTAGGTTAAAATATTTGCATAAACAATTTTTTCTTCGCTGGCTTCAGGTCAATTGAAACACAATGTTTTTCAAATTTTAATATTCCCAATATATATTTATGTATCTATGTGATATTTATGTACTTTTGTGATTTTATTAGTTATTCTTTTCTTGTCTCATATACATACATATATGTATGTATACATATTTTCCCAATTTCGTGTTTTTTAAGAAAATTAAATGGTTTTTTGTTATTCTTGTGTTTTTTGTAGCCCCTGAAGATGATCACCGTGGTGTGGTCGAAATATATTGGGAATATTAAAATTTGAAAAACATTGTGTTTCAATTGACCTGAAGCCAGCGAAGAAAAAATTATTAAAGTTATAGGTCGCCAAAAACAACTATATTTGCATAAACTAGCAAAATATTTGAACTTAAAATAGCACCATAAAAAACGTACTTTTTTTTTTGAAATTTTCACTTTAGATGCACCAAAGTACATTAAGCACTGCAGGTACATCAAAATTGTATATTAAAGAAATATTGATTTATTTATTCTGAATGAAACATATCATAAGGAATTTTCACGTAGAGTTAACATTTTAGGAATTAAATGCAATTTAAAGTGGGTACTTTTTCTCTTATTTTATATTTCAGTGGTTATCATTTAGGTCCTGTTCACATTGGATTTTTCCACTACAGGTGTCCTGTTATCTTTTTAATACCTTTTCTTGTATCCTTTAGCTACCAGATAATGGGCCACATTAATAAAATCCAAGCAAATTCTTTTACTCAAAATATCAGAAATTTGACATTAACACGTTGGCTGCCAGTGTATCACCGGTGATACACGCCTAGGCGCTTAAAATTTAAACAACATTTTAAAATAAACAAGTAAGGAAGCCTAAGTTCGAGTGGAATCAAACATTAGATACTCAGCTGTATGCTTTCATTGTTTGTTTGCGTTTGATGGAAACACGGTGCACTTAATACAAAGCGAGTGTTGCATAAAGTGGGCGTAGTCACGCCCATTTTCTAAAATTTTATCAGTCATCCAACTAAGCATATCAATATTATACTTTGTGCAAAATTTCATTCCTTTATGACTTCTAGTTACAAAGATGTCACGTTACAAATTCCCAAAGGGTGTTCCAGAAATATCTTTCTTAAAAAGTAGGCGTGGTCATAAACCGATTTCAATAAATTTTTGCGTGGCTATTAACACAAGTTATAAAAGTGTATAAACCAAGTTTCGTCATAATATCTCAATTATTTGTCGAGTTATAGGCTAAGAAATCTCGTATATCCCTTTGTGTAAAAAGAGGCGGTGCCACGCCCATTTTCCAAAATTTTTCTATTTGTTGTTTCCGGTCTATTGTGGAAGTCATGCCACAAAATTTCAATGAATTATCTTTATATTTGACAAAGATATCGCTTAAAATGTTTTTATTAGGCCCCTTTATAGTTCTCATATATAAAAGTGGGCGTGGTCGTCAACCGATTTCGCTAAAATTTTGAGCGTGTATTACCACAAGTAATGAAAGTGTACACACCAAGTTTCGTCATTATATATAAATTATTTGTCGAGTTATGGGCTCAGAAATCTCGTATATTCCTGTTTATAAAAAGAGGCGGTGCCACTCCCATTTTCCAAAATTTTTGTGTTTTTCGTTTTATGTCCGCAGTTGGACTCCTGCTATAAAATTTCAATGATATATCTTTATATTTGACAGAGATATCGCTTAAAATGTTTTTATTAGGTCACTTTATAAGACCCATATATAAAAGTGGGCGTGGCCCTCAACCGATTTCGGAAATTTTTCGTCCAAATATTTGATTAAGTAAGTATATCACGCGTACCAAATTTCATCGATATATCTTCAACGGTTTCTGATTTATGACTCATAAAACTTTCAACGTTTGCCCCTTAATAAGTGGGCGTGGCACCGCCCATTTTCCAAAATTTTTGTGTTTTTCGTTTTATGTCCGCAGTTGGACTCACGCGACAAAATTTCAATGACAGATCTTTATATTTGACAGAGATATCGCTTAAAATGTTTTTATTAGGTCACTTTGTAATATACATATATAAAAGTGGGCGTGGCCGTCAACCGATTTTAACTATTTTCCGTCCAAACGTATGCCTAAGTAAGTAAATCACGCGTACCAAATTTTGTCGATATATCTTCAATGGTTTCTGAGTTATGACATATAAAACTTTCAAGGTTTGACCCTTAATAAGTGGGCGTGGCACCGCCCATTTTCCAAAATTTCATCAAATTTCTTCCTAGGGGCCTGAGCTCAACACGTGGGTAAAATTTCATCGCTCTAGCTATATTAGTGACTGAGATACCAAATTTCCGATTATTTCTATATACGAAAAGTGGGCGTGGTCATTGTCCGATTTCGCCCATTTTCAATACCAACCGTCCCAGTCTCGATACCAACTTGCATTTCAAATTTCATCAAAATATCTCAATTTTTTCGCGAGTTAGAGTGTTTACAGACGGACGGACGGACGGACGGACGGACAGACGGACGGACGGACGGACGGACGGACAGACGGACGGACGGACGGACATGGCTAAATCGATTTCTCTTTTCACCCTGATCATTTTGATATATATAAGTCTATATCTATCTCGATTATTTCACTCTGTTACAATCCACCGTTATGTGATTAAAACTATAATACTCTGTGTACTAGTACAGCTGAGTATAAAAAGCAGATGTTCGCGGGGTCATCACAGCTTAGAAGCATGTTCAGATGCGTCGCCAGCATGGCTTTTACTCTAGGTAAAAAATCCCGTTATAATACAAAAAAGCAAAAGTAATTTTGTTCCTGGCACCTGTGAGTGGTTTTTTGTTGTGATCACCGGTGATACACTGGCAGCCAACGTGTTAATTTGTATGAACCAAATTTCAAAATTTGAGTAGAAGGTCGGAAATCTTGAGCAAAAGCAAATGCTTGGATTTTATTAATATGACCCAATGTACTGAAATCGGAAAAATTTGGACTTTGGCGAATTTTCGATTTCGTCAATATTTGATCCTTTCAAAAAAAAACAAAAAATGTGGTTATCCTTGAAAAAGGGGCAGCTCGGATTTTAATTTCAACGGATGTTTCATCTATAAACATCACATAACACAACCCCACTTTCCTTTTTTGTCGACATTTTCATGCAACCTATCGTCGCTTCCTGCCCACCGTGTACAAGTTATAAAAGTGTATAAACCAAGTTTCGTCATAATATCGCAATTATTTGTCGAGTTATGGGCTCAGAAATCTCGTATATTCCTGCTTCTAAAAAGAGGCGGTGCCACGCTCAGTTTCCAAAATATCAATGATATATCTTTATATTTGATAGAGATATCGCCTAAAATGTTTTTATTAGGTCATTTTATAATATAATATAATACAATGGCGCTTTTATAACTCTGACGAGTTTTATGGCCGAGCTTCTCTCCCAATTCGAGGTGTGCTCCTTTTTGTGTTTGCTACTAATTGGGTGGACCTACAGTTTTATGCCGGCTCCGAACGGCGAATACATTTTTTGTGAGAAGCTTTTTCATGGCAGAAATACAATCGGAGGGTATGCCGTCCACTGCCGAGAGGTGGCCGTTGCTCTTAAAAAACCCAATAATTGGATTTTTACTAATTAGAAAAATTGTCTTGGTGTTTTGCTCGGACCGTGGTTTGAACCCGAGACCTCTGGCATAGCAGGCGATCACTTTACCCAATGCACCACAGCGGCCACATCATTTTATAATATACATATATAAAAGTGGGCGTGGTCGTCAAGCGATTTTGACAGTTTTTCGTCCAAACATTTGCCTATGTAAGTATACCACGCGTACCAAACTTCATCGCTATATCTTCAACGGTTTCTGAGTTATGACATATAAAACTTTCAATATTTGACCCTTAATAAGTGGGAGTGGCACCGCCCATTTTCCAAAATTTTTGTGTTTTTTGTTTTATGTCCATAGCTGGACTCATGCCACAAAATTTAAGGATAATCTTTATATTTGACAGAGATATCGCTTAAAATGTTTTTATTAGGTCACTTTATAATACCCATATATAAAAGTGGGCGTTGTCGTCAACCGATTTTGGCAATTTTTCGTTCAAACATTTGCTTAAGTAAGTATATCACGCCTACCAAATTTCGTCGATATATCTTCAACGGTTTCTGAGTTATGGCTTATAAAACCTTCAATGTTTGTCCCTTAATAAGTGGGCGTGGCACCGCCCATTTTCTTAAATTACATCAAATTTCTTCGTAGGGCCTGAGCTCAACACGTGGGTGAAATTTCATCGCTCCAGCTATATTAGTGGCTGAGATACCAAATCAATAATTTTGTTCAAGATACAATTAGGGGATTCACAACCTGTCATATTGCGTCATATCGTCATAAGTCATACTATTTTGTGGTTGCATTCTACGCTATATGTGTACTAAATAAATACAACTCTGCACGATATGTTTGCGGGTCGTCGTATTTGATCATCTGTTTTTGTTTACTTCTTCACAGGGCTTCGGAAAAGTCTTTTATAGCTATTTCCGTACAATATTTTAATATGACATATGACTTTATGACACTTTGTGAATCAACTAAATAATTTGACGGCTCCGGTACAATAATTTTTCTTCTTCGAGTTCTCCATTATTAAAATTACACCAGAAAAATTTCGAAAATTTATAAATTGATAATTGTTTGTTAGATAAAGAGAATAAATATATTTATGTATATTTTTTTAAATATTTTATATATTTTTAAATTTTTTTTTTTCATTTTTAATTTTTTTTTTAATTTTTTTACTTTCTTCTCGGTCTTAAAAAACGAGTAAATTTCACATAATTCAGGGACTGGTAATAGTGATCGAAATCGAATATGTTCAAACAATAATTACTCAATTTTTTCTTCGATTTTTTACATAGCAGCGCATTCTTTAATTTTTATATTCTATCGATTTCTTCTGCAGATCGTGCTGGTGTTCTGCGTTTTTATATTTTTCATTATTAGCGCACGCTTTAATAATTAAAGTTTAATTTATAGCTAAAACAGCGCCAGTGTTGCCACTGAAAAAATTTTTACCGACCAAATTACCGCCCAATTCCGCCAAAAAAGGCCCAAAAATCAGGGGCCAAATCGTGGCAGTAGTGAACGAGCGAGCATTCGAAACGAATAAAATTTAGAAACGTATCGACTGGCTGAATTGTCCCATTCGAAACAGTTCGTATCGAAATTTTATTATCCAAACTTATATTCCACAAATAAAAAACAAAACAAATGTACATACATATGTCAAATTGAAGGAAAATTATTTTAAAAAAAGTAAATTTTGGTACACATTTTTACTTTTAACGAAGAGTTTTATTAATAAACTTGCTTCTTTTGCATATGAGTTCTTTTGCACATGAGTTCTTCGGAGTCAGAAGATGAACACAATTGTGCAATCGTAAGGAGATATATGTACATATGTACATATTCGTGATAGAAGCAATCATATGGGATTAGTTTCGATTATTGCCGCCGGGGCATTGCTGCTTTGGGGCAATATATGTATTTCCGAATCGTTTAACAGAAATCATTCCATCAACAGCAACATCCATCCCAGAAACCTGCATGATTTGCCCATTTGTCGCCGTTAAAGCTCTTTCCTCATTAGGGCCCCGCAAGTTCTCTTCTTCGAATCCTTGTTAAATGGCAACTTCTTGACATTGGGTTTTTGGTCAGCAAGGACCTAAAAGGTGTGAAAAAATTGCATAATAAAATTTATACATAGGTACCTTAAGCCATGCTTTAGCATCTTTTATAGGGGGACATTCACCATTAAGCTTCGCCATTCGGTATCATATTTGTGGCCCAGTTTATGTGTTCAATCATGTATTTGGCCATTATGCCTTTTGGAGGCATATTAATTTTATTCCTATAATTATTCATATCAGGATTGAGCAAAGTGCACTAAATTTTGATTGCATTCAGCCTTGCACTACCCAATCAATAATGAGTGGTAGTGAGAAATTGATTTGCACTTCCACTCATCATTTAATAGCAGTGGAAACCTATGGTGCTCCGGCGAAGAAAGTATTTCTATCGAAACTCGCTCAACGCAAAAGAAAGGGGAGAGCTCCACTGCGTTGGGAAAATCAGATGGACAGGGATGCTGACTCCTATGTATTCCATAATGCCGCCATGCTGCACGAGACAGAAACAATTGGCGCACTTTGTTGGATTTGGCCAGAATCGAAGAAGAAGAATAAGAGGAAACATATGGTGGTAGTTAAGGTATTAAGCTTAGAAAAGTGAACGGAAACCAACACGGCCTATGTCCTATGTTATAACTACATGTATAAGTATTTCTTTACCTTCTTCGTATTTAAAAGAAATTTATTAACAACTTTAACACCTATTGATATACACAAGACATATTATAATGCCGTGTTGTTCACTTTTCTAAGCCTAATTCCATGTGTACAATATCCCATAAACTTCCTTGCCGTTAATAAATAGATTGCCCACTAAATACCTTAATTACGACCATAGGTTTCCGCTGCTATTAAACGATTAGTGGTAGTGCAAATCATATTTGCATTCCCACTCATTTATTTATTCGTTTGATAATTTCTATTCGAATGAAATTTCGGTCTGTTCGAATGATGAAATACTCGTGAACGAATGAGAGAATATCAAATTTCGATAGTGTCCACTCGTTAACGAATGTGGTGATACCAAATTTAAAAATTTCGAAATTTTTTTCTCGTTCACGACTACGACGATTTGGCCCCAGAAGTCAACTTAAAATGGAATTACATATTTATTTTTAAATACATATGTACATACTAAGTAATCTTGACTCCCACTCATTTAATTCAGAACTAACACTAGACTGTCGCCGATCTCTAAGGGAGATGGCCAAACAGACCTGTCTGCACCTCGTGTAGGTCCCGGGACATAGGGATATCAATGGCAATTGTAGGGCGGATGAACTTGCGAGGCAGGGCACTACCGAGCAGGTTCTTCCATAAGGCATAGGTATGCCTTAGCCACAAACGAGCTAATTCTTAAACAGCATGTCTATAAACTAGCAAGCGATAGATGGCAACAGAAGCCAGTATGTCGAACATCAAGGCAAATCTGACAGAAATGGGTTCACAAGCGATCCCATCAAATAAGTACTCTAAGGAGAGATGATATCTCGAACCTTGTGGTGGTACTCACAGGACACTGCCTCATCGGGAAACACGCAGAGAGGCTAGGTGCACCCTAGCGCAGATGCTGCATAAGCTGGAAAGATGATGAGGCGAGGAGATAATCGAACACCTCATCTGCCATTGCTTTGCTCGGCTCTTAACAGCGGAAGACAACGCTTTCTTGGGACTTCCTTCCTGGATAGCCTATGCAAAGTCACTAAAGTGAATTAGTTCACAAAGTGAACTAAATTTCCCAACTCTAATAGATATGCGAATAGTGTGTTTCACTAACAATAAAAGAACTTTACACGGGAAAGATAAAATGTTTAGCGTCCGAGAAATTGTCTCCACTAAAAATATTCATATTACAAATCGGACCAAAATTGATTTTACCCGCCCAACAGCCCAAAGTAAATTTATCGGACCAGATTTGGTCCGAAAGGCCCAATTTCGGCATCACTGAACAGCGCCATCTGATTGAATTAATCTCATTAGTAAATATGTTGCGTATTTTTAGTCACAAAGAAATTACCCATATGAATACAGGTGAAGCTAATAAAAGGGTGTTATAAAATCTACATAGGTATATACGTACCAGGGTTTGGCATTTCTGAGAAGAAAAATTATTGTATCAGAGCCGTCAAATTATTGTATTTTGAACAAAATTATTGTACATTTCAAAATTACGCCTGCGGCCTAGTACTATGTTCATGCTGGATTTGAAATGCAACATTATCTAAACTTTTGATTCTCATCAACGCGAGCCAGACAACAAGAACGTGTAGCATGACGACAGCCGATTGAACTAACACACCCAAAAAAACTCACACATACACACTGCTTGACATGCCAGATTGCCAGTTGCGAAGGGCCTTTAATTATACTTCGCAAGTTGCATATTCTCTTCTGGAAACACTGGTCGACAAGTTTTTGTTACAGAAATAAAATTCTACTTTTCTAAAGGATTTCGGTCGCTGAATCCGAATCTGAACTCAGGTTTTCACTAATACGTACAGTTTTTGAGATATTTATGTTTAAAGAGGCCAAAAACGTGATTTTTGGCTATATTCACTCCTCAATATCTTTTAAATTACTTACTTCTTTTAAAAACTGATTAAAGCTATTGAAAACGCGTACATTTCTCTGTACGTATTAGCGAAAATCTGAGTTCAGATTCGGATTCAGCGCACCGAAATCCTTTAGAAAAGTAGAATTTTATTTCCGTAACAAAAATTTGTTGAAATTTTGTCGACCTGTGTAATTGAGATATTATGACGAAACTTGGTTTATACACTTTTATAACTTGTGTTAATATACACGCAAAAATTTATTGAAATTGGTTTATGACCACGCCTACTTTTTAACAAAGATATTTCTGGAACACCCTTTGGGAATTTGGAGCGTGACATCTTTTATTTCTGTAACAAAAACTTGTCGACCAGTGTTATTTGTCAAGTTATGGGCTCCGAAATCTTGTAGATTCCTTTTTCTAAAAAGAGACGGTGCCACGCCCACTTTCCATAATTTTTCTATTTTTTGTCTCCGGTCTATTGTATATATTTGACAAAGATATCGCTTAAAATGTTTTTATTGGGCCAATTTATAATTCGCATATATAAAAGTGGGCGTGGTCGTCAACCGATTTCGCTAAAATTTTAAACATGTACACACGGTGGGCAGGAAGATACGATAGGTTGCATGAAAATGTCGACAAAAAAGGAAAGTGGGGTTGTGTTATGTGATGTTTATAGATGAAACATCCGGCAAAATTTTTCCGATTTCAGTACATTATCTGGTAGCTAAAGGATACAAGAAAAGGTATTAAAAAGAAAACAGGACACCTGTAGTGGAAAAATCCAATGTGAACAGGACTTAAAGGATAACCACTGAAATATTAAATAACACAAAAAGGACCCACTTTAATTTGCGTATAACTCCTAAAATGTTAACTCTACGTGAAAACTGCTTATGATATGTTTCATTCGGAATAAATAAGGCAATATTTCTTTAATATACAAATGTGATGTACCTGCAGTGCTTAATGTACTTTGGTGCATCTAAATTAAAAATTTCAAAAAAGTACGTTTTTTTATGGTGGTACTTTAAGTTCAAATATTTTGCTAGTTTACGTAAATATTTTAATCTAATGATCCAATTCTCATTTCTACATATCTATAGCTTAATTATCAAAAAAAGTTAGAGCTGAGACACGCGCTAGCTGTGCACGGTGGGCGGTAAGCAACAATAGGTTGCATGAATATATCGAAAAAACTATGGCCAAACGAATATGTGCCTAGCTGTGCGCCGGTACTAATTTTCGTTTAAAAAAAATTTTGGAGATGTTATTCACGCTCTCTGTGTCTTTATGAAGTAGATTAGAATATCATTTTACGTAAGTTTTTGCCGGCCATCGTTTTTTCGGTATTTCAATGCAACCTATTGTTGCTTACCGCCCACCGTGCACAGCTAGCGCGTATTTCAGCCCTAATTCTTTTGAATATTAACGTATAAATATGTAAGAATGAGAATTGGATCATTAGGTTAAAATATTTGCATAAACAATTTTTTCTTCGCTGGCTTCAGGTCAATTGAAACACAATGTTTTTCAAATTTTAATATTCCCAATATATATTTATGTATCTATGTGATATTTATGTACTTTTGTGATTTTATTAGTTATTCTTTTCTTGTCTCATATACATACATATATGTATGTATACATATTTTCCCAATTTCGTGTTTTTTAAGAAAATTAAATGGTTTTTTGTTATTCTTGTGTTTTTTGTAGCCCCTGAAGATGATCACCGTGGTGTGGTCGAAATATATTGGGAATATTAAAATTTGAAAAACATTGTGTTTCAATTGACCTGAAGCCAGCGAAGAAAAAATTATTAAAGTTATAGGTCGCCAAAAACAACTATATTTGCATAAACTAGCAAAATATTTGAACTTAAAATAGCACCATAAAAAACGTACTTTTTTTTTTGAAATTTTCACTTTAGATGCACCAAAGTACATTAAGCACTGCAGGTACATCAAAATTGTATATTAAAGAAATATTGATTTATTTATTCTGAATGAAACATATCATAAGGAATTTTCACGTAGAGTTAACATTTTAGGAATTAAATGCAATTTAAAGTGGGTACTTTTTCTCTTATTTTATATTTCAGTGGTTATCATTTAGGTCCTGTTCACATTGGATTTTTCCACTACAGGTGTCCTGTTATCTTTTTAATACCTTTTCTTGTATCCTTTAGCTACCAGATAATGGGCCACATTAATAAAATCCAAGCAAATTCTTTTACTCAAAATATCAGAAATTTGACATTAACACGTTGGCTGCCAGTGTATCACCGGTGATACACGCCTAGGCGCTTAAAATTTAAACAACATTTTAAAATAAAAAAGCAGATGTTCGCGGGGTCATCACAGCTTAGAAGCATGTTCAGATGCGTCGCCAGCATGGCTTTTACTCTAGGTAAAAAATCCCGTTATAATACAAAAAAGCAAAAGTAATTTTGTTCCTGGCACCTGTGAGTGGTTTTTTGTTGTGATCACCGGTGATACACTGGCAGCCAACGTGTTAATTTGTATGAACCAAATTTCAAAATTTGAGTAGAAGGTCGGAAATCTTGAGCAAAAGCAAATGCTTGGATTTTATTAATATGACCCAATGTACTGAAATCGGAAAAATTTGGACTTTGGCGAATTTTCGATTTCGTCAATATTTGATCCTTTCAAAAAAAAACAAAAAATGTGGTTATCCTTGAAAAAGGGGCAGCTCGGATTTTAATTTCAACGGATGTTTCATCTATAAACATCACATAACACAACCCCACTTTCCTTTTTTGTCGACATTTTCATGCAACCTATCGTCGCTTCCTGCCCACCGTGTACAAGTTATAAAAGTGTATAAACCAAGTTTCGTCATAATATCGCAATTATTTGTCGAGTTATGGGCTCAGAAATCTCGTATATTCCTGCTTCTAAAAAGAGGCGGTGCCACGCTCAGTTTCCAAAATATCAATGATATATCTTTATATTTGATAGAGATATCGCCTAAAATGTTTTTATTAGGTCATTTTATAATATAATATAATACAATGGCGCTTTTATAACTCTGACGAGTTTTATGGCCGAGCTTCTCTCCCAATTCGAGGTGTGCTCCTTTTTGTGTTTGCTACTGATTGGGTGGACCTACAGTTTTATGCCGGCTCCGAACGGCGAATACATTTTTTGTGAGAAGCTTTTTCATGGCAGAAATACAATCGGAGGGTATGCCGTCCACTGCCGAGAGGTGGCCGTTGCTCTTAAAAAACCCAATAATTGGATTTTTACTAATTAGAAAAATTGTCTTGGTGTTTTGCTCGGACCGTGGTTTGAACCCGAGACCTCTGGCATAGCAGGCGAGCACTTTACCCACTGCACCACAGCGGCCACATCATTTTATAATATACATATATAAAAGTGGGCGTGGTCGTCAACCGATTTTGACAGTTTTTCGTCCAAACATTTGCCTGTGTAAGTATACCACGCGTACCAAATTTCATCGCTATATCTTCAACGGTTTCTGAGTTATGACATATAAAACTTTCAATGTTTGACCCTTAATAAGTGGGAGTGGCACCGCCCATTTTCCAAAATTTTTGTGTTTTTTGTTTTATGTCCATAGCTGGACTCATGCCACAAAATTTATATTTCTTTATATTTGACAGAGATATCGCTTAAAATGTTTTTATTAGGTCACTTTATAATACCCATATATAAAAGTGGGCGTTGTCGTCAACCGATTTTGGCAATTTTTCGTTCAAACATTTGCTTAAGTAAGTATATCACGCCTACCAAATTTCGTCGATATATCTTCAACGGTTTCTGAGTTATGGCTTATAAAACCTTCAATGTTTGTCCCTTAATAAGTGGGCGTGGCACCGCCCATTTTCTTAAATTACATCAAATTTCTTCGTAGGGCCTGAGCTCAACACGTGGGTGAAATTTCATCGCTCCAGCTATATTAGTGGCTGAGATACCAAATCAATAATTTTGTTCAAAATACAATTAGGGGATTCACAACCTGTCATATTGCGTCATATCGTCATAAGTCATAATATTTTGTGGTTGCATTCTACGCTATATGTGTACTAAATAAATACAACTCTGCACGATATGTTTGCGGGTCGTCGTATTTGATCATCTGTTTTTGTTTACTTCTTCACAGGGCTTCGGAAAAGTCTTTTATAGCTATTTCCGTACAATATTTTAATATGACATATGACTTTATGACACTTTGTGAATCACCTAAATAATTTGACGGCTCCGGTACAATAATTTTTCTTCTTCGAGTTCTCCATTATTAAAATTACACCAGAAAAATTTCGAAAATTTATAAATTGATAATTGTTTGTTAGATAAAGAGAATAAATATATTTCTGTATATTTTTTTAAATATTTTATATATTTTTAAATTTTTTTTTTTCATTTTTAATTTTTTTTTTTAATTTTTTTACTTTCTTCTCGGTCTTAAAAAACGAATAAATTTCACATAATTCAGGGACTGGTAATAGTGATCGAAATCGAATATGTTCAAACAATTATTACTCAATTTTTTCTTCGATTTTTTACATAGCAGCGCATTCTTTAATTTTTATATTCTATCGATTTCTTCTGCAGATCGTGCTGGTGTTCTGCGTTTTTATATTTTTCATTATTAGCGCACGCTTTAATAATTAAAGTTTAATTTATAGCTAAAACAGCGCCATCTGATTGAATTAATCTCATTAGTAAATATGTTGCGTATTTTTAGTCACAAAGAAATTACCCATATGAATACAGGTGAAGCTAATAAAAGGGTGTTATAAAATCTACATAGGTATATACGTACCAGGGTTGGCATTTCTGAGAAGAAAAATTATTGTATCAGAGCCGTCAAATTATTGTATTTTGAACAAAATTATTGTACATTTCAAAATTACGCCTGCGGCCTAGTACTATGTTCATGCTGGATTTGAAATGCAACATTATCTAAACTTTTGATTCTCATCAACGCGAGCCAGACAACAAGAACGTGTAGCATGACGACAGCCGATTGAACTAACACACCCAAAAAAACTCACACATACACACTGCTTGACATGCCAGATTGCCAGTTGCGAAGGGCCTTTAATTATACTTCGCAAGTGGCATATTCTCTTCTGGAAACACTGGTCGACAAGTTTTTGTTACAGAAATAAAATTCTACTTTTCTAAAGGATTTCGGTCGCTGAATCCGAATCTGAACTCAGGTTTTCACTAATACGTACAGTTTTTGAGATATTTATGTTTAAAGAGGCCAAAAACGTGATTTTTGGATATATTCACTCCTCAATATCTTTTAAATTACTTACTTCTTTTAAAAACTGATTAAAGCTATTGAAAACGCGGACATTTCTCTTGAAAAAACCGTTTTAATATTTCAGATATCTTTCTTGTAACCTACAATATTGCATATTAAGGTTCATTAGTTTTGCAATATTTTCTCCATACAAAAATAATTAAAAATTTTGAAGCATGTTTTTAGGCAGTTTATTATATTATAGACGTATGTAAGTGGCTTCGTAAAAAAAATTGTTCTGCTGAGCAACTGGAAAATGTGATTGCGCCTATAACATGCTACAAATGCTGCCGTTGTTTTCGACGACAAATACCTTATTGTGCAAAAACATATATTACTACATACCTAAATTAGATATCCGAAAAATTAAAACGTTGTCTTCAAGAGAAATGGCCGAGCTTTCAATAGCTTTAATCAATTTTTAAAATAAGTAAGTAATTTCAAAGGTATTGAGGAGTGAATGTAGCCAAACAACGTGCTTTTCGCCCATTTGGGCATGAATATCTAAAAATCTGTACGTATTACAGAAAATCTGACTTAAGATTCGGATTCAGCCCACCAAAATACTTCAGAAAAGTAAAATTTTATTTCTGTAACAAAAATTTGTTGAAATTTTGTCGACCTGTGAAATCTACGGTTATAAATAATAATTTTCTTATATAATTTAGTTTTCTAGAATTCCATTTTGACAGACATTAAGTAAAATCTCAAGTTCAGATACTCTTATGCTATAGACACACATCGTAGTATAGTAATAATATTACGATCTATACCACATATGTGTCAACCTCATATTGTAGTTTAATTGAATATTTTCATAGTATATCCAAATCATAGTATTGATATTATGATATTCATACCACATGTGTATCTGAGGCATTATACATTGCATATTTATTCCCATTGTAGTTTATACTAACATTATTATTTAATTAAGATGATAAGTAATTGAAAGAAAACTTGAAATTTGAATAATTGTATGCTGGAAAAAGTAATTACATTAAATTCTATTAATTAATATAATTAAATTTATTGAAATCGCAGATTGATTTTCCTGTGTTTTTGTGCGAATCTGTGAATAACTTCTTCCACTGTGATATCGATATTTCTGTTAATACTAATTAGGGCAAGTCCATTCAGCCTATCTTCACCAGTTAAATTTCTTATCCAATTTTTTATTGACATTTTTGGTGTTACTTTTCTGTAATTAGCACGTTAATAACAGCAATACCGTATAATAATTGCAGCGTTTGTTGAGCCGTAGGAAAGTGCAGGAACCGTAGTAATTTTACCACAAAATAGCGAGTATGAGTACAAGGAAAGTAAATTGTGGTAAAATTCCTGCGGTTCTTGCACTTTCCTACAGCTCAACAAACGCTACAGTTATAAATAATACTTCGTGAAAAAGCGCTAAATTTCGAAAAATTACTCTTCTCTATGAAAATGCAACGGATAGTGAGCGACCTTTATAATCATTCATTGTAAACTTATTTGTTGAGAAGGTATAATTATTATATCGAGTAGCACCGAAAACATCAATATCTGTATTTGTCGATTTTTACTCTTTTGTTACTTTGACAATTCGCTATGTTCACGAACATATGTTACATAGATCGTTTCAATCAAAATTTGCAATTATGTAATTCGTTTCTTGCATTTTAATTAATATGACCATCAACAAAAATAAGTATTCCAATACAAATCATCAAACATAAAAAATTTACTCTTGAATTGAGAATGTGTTTACCAGGGTTTGAAAAACTGCCAGCAAAACAGCAACAGTCTCAAAAAATAAGCTGCTCCTGTTCTACGGAAGTTGTCATTATTTTTTTAGAACTTTTGAATTTTGATTTCCTTTGAAATATCTACATTCGAAGCTGTGTAATTCAAACAGTTCAGTTAACAGCAAAGCACAGATAAACAAAAATTTCAATTTTCAGGACGGCTTTTTGAAATTTGATTTTTTTTTTTTAATTTATAATTTCGATTGTGTTCACATAAATAAACAAGTAAGGAAGCCTAAGTTCGAGTGGAATCGAACATTAGATACTCAGATGTATCCTTTCATTGTTTGTTTGCGTTTGATGGATTTTATATAAAGCGGGTGCTGCATAAAGTGGGCGCAGCCACGCCCATTTTCAAAATTTTTATCAGTCATCTAACTAAGCATATGAATATTATTCTTTGTGGAAAATTTCATTCCTTTATGACTTCCAGTTACAAAGATGTCACGTTACAAATTTCCAAAGCGTGTTCCAGAAGTATCTTTGCTAAAAACTAGGCGTGGTCATAAACCGATTTCAATAAATTTTTGCGTGTCTATTAACACAAGTTATAAAAGTTATAAACCAAGTCACAGTCAATGTAAAAAATTTACCAAAATTAAAATTACCAAAAAAAACTACATTTTTTTTTACAAATGATAAAAATCGCTAGCTTAGAATGCAAATTGTGTAAGTCCTTTTTTAAAACTTTGTAGGAGAGACAAAAAAACAAAAAAGAAAAAAAAATTCGAAATGAAAAAAAAAATTTCTGTTCATATAAATATTTTGGACTTACACAATTTTTTTCGCTTTTTGGACTTACACAATTTGCGTATCACTGAATAACAACGAGTAGAAATATGACAAGTATCTCAGACTTGTTTAGCGCGGTGCGTATTTGATTTTTCTAGCGTTCTACATAAAAATACACTTTTTCATAAAAGTGGACTTACACAGTTTGCACTCTAAGCTAGCGAAATGTAATTTTTTCAGACTATAATTTAACATTTTAGTACACAAATATCGCTTATAATATATATATCAAACCCTTAAGGCCCTTGGCCACTTAAAATCTGGAATGTTAAGAAGTGTATACATATGTGTGAGTGTCGGGTGATTGACGCAAATATCTAAAAGATTTGATTCTCATCAACGCGAGCCCGAACAAGAACGTGTAGCACGACGACTGCCGATTGCACTAACACACACAAAAAAACTCACACATACACACTGCTTGACATGCCAGATTGTCAGTTGCCAAGGGCCTTTAACTATACTTCAAAAGTAAGTCTCATATTCTCTTCTGGAAATCTACGCGCATAGGTAGATTTT
The DNA here is from genome assembly GCA_960531455.1 of Urophora cardui. Lineage (NCBI taxonomy): Eukaryota > Metazoa > Arthropoda > Insecta > Diptera > Tephritidae > Urophora > Urophora cardui. Next base: position 82,617,618 of record OY482673.1, read on the forward strand.
AAAGTTTTATACGCCCAAAATTGTTACAATTACAGAAAAAAAACATACCCACATATTGGAAATAGAATGGGGAACAATAATTCATCGCTTTTTTCCCGACCCCATACTCTGCACTTGCCCCAGATGGTCGTAACTTAGCATATCTGAAGTTAATTTTTTTGTTTTTTTCTTACATATTTTTAAGTGCTAGTTTCAACTTGAATATTTATTATTTAAAGCATTTCATTTAAGTAATCGTGATGAATCCTAAAGGTTCAAGTAATTATTAACACTTTTCAATAATATCCTAAGTTTATAGTTTTAAGCTTTTAAAGTTGGGATATTTAAAAAAAAATTATCAATCTTTTTCATGTTAAAAATTGGTTTTGTTATGTTGCTCTGTCAGACTCAGTCAAATTAACCTTCGGACATGATATCTAGTACAATTAGTAGTTAGCCGACAAAAAATTACATCGCACAAAGCCGCACTTCACTACTAGATACAGGGTTTTTCATATGTACCTACAATAATTTTCTTTTTGTGCTTTATATTTAATTTTAATGTTTATATTTCTAACGCATATCTTGGTTAATGTAGGTGACGCTCGAAAGTAACCCAGATATTTAGCAGCGATTATTGTTAACTTTTTAGGCAGTATTTTTAGTATTTCTAATTTTTCAAAGTTAAGGAAGTACTTATCATAAAAAAGGGCTAAGAATTATAAAGCTACATTTTTTAGAAGAGTTTTGTGTATGCAATTTTGCAGCTCATTCAATTGTAATATAATGATATGCAACATTCAACTTTTTGAAAAATTTCATTGGCTTTTCGGAAATTTTAATTGGAACGGTCTCACGTACATATAACGCAAACACCCTACAGAAAAAAACTACTAAATCGACGGAAATTTTTACAGCATTGAGAATAGCACTTTTTACACTAAAATTGGTTGGCTACATAACAGTACACTTAGAAATCTCCTCAAAATCTTCTATAAATTCTGGCCGCGCTTTGAAATTTTTAATCCACTTTTAGAAATTTCTACGATTTTTCGGATTTTTCCATAAGCTTAGAAATCCTGCTTAAGGCGATTTTTATTGAAAAATTGTTTACATTTTTAAACGAAAATAAGAGAGTCAAATTTTCGACAGAACTGTTTGAAATAAATTTAAAAACTCTGGCGTATGATTTTTTTTTTGAGTCACTGTATATATTTTTCAATAAAATCGACTTTTAACTAGAGCCCTAGATACCCGGGTATCGAGCAATTCGATCTGATCGTTTTTGTTTGAAGCCCGTTTGTTGTTCAAATGCCCGTACAAACATTCGAGCTTACAAACAAACAAAAAATGTGTATCGAAAAAACAAAAATGAAAAAAACTACATATAAAGAAAAAAAAAATAATAAACAAAAGAAAAAAACAAACTTCAAAATACCCGAACTGTTCAAATGCCCGTACAAACATACGGGTAATAAACAAAGAAACAACTCTTCGATCATTTGAACAACAACTGTTCGGGCTACTCGAAAATGTTCAAAAAAATCGAGAGCTCTACTTTTAACACAAATTATTAAAATTTCGCATTAAACAAGCAATTTGGAATAGATGTACACAATAAAATATTTTTGGCCGCATAAAACTTGAAAATCTACCTATGTGCTACGGTTATAAATAATAATTTTCTTATATAATTTAGTTTTTTAATATTCCATTTTGACAGACATTAAGTAAAATCTCAAGTTCAGATACTCTTATACATTGCATATTTATTCCCATTGTAGTTTATACTAATATTATTTGATTACGATGATAAGTAATTTAAAGAAAACTTGAAATTTAAATAATCGGCGTTACTTTTCTGTTATTAGCATGTTAATAACAGCAATACCGTATAATAATTGTAGCGTTTGTTGAGCCGTAGGGAAGTGCAGGAACCGTAGGAATTTTACCACAAAAGAGCGAATATAAGTACAAAGAATGTAAATTGTGACAAAATTCCTGCGGTTCTTGCACTTTCCTACGGCTCAACAAACGCTAGAATTATAAGTAATACTTCGTGAAAGAGCGCTAAATTTCGAATTACCAATTTCGAAAAATTACTATTCTCATTGATTTTTTCCTGAAAAATAAATGTATGCTAATAAAGTCAAAGATGGTTTTATGGTCAAAACCCCCCCCCCCCCCCCCCGTTACTACGCCACTGATATTTGACAAAGATATCGCTTACAATGTTTTTATTAGGTCACTTTATAATACCCATATATAAAAGTGGACGTGGTCGTCAACCGATTTCGCTAAAATTTTGAACATGTACTACCACAAGTAATAAAAGTGTACACACCAAGTTTCGTCATTATATATAAATTATTTGTCGAGTTATGAGTTCAGAAATCTCGTATATTCCTGCTTCTAAACAGAGGCGGTGCCACGCCTATTAATATATAGATGTTTTATCAGGATGGCGAATCAGATCACAAAATAAAAGTATCTTTTATTTTGAACAGAGTTGTAATTATTATAAGAGAAAAAATAAAAATCAAAAAATAATTATTATTGAAAGAAACATATTTTAAGTCTTTCCATAATAGTTATTTCTGAGATATTTTTTTAAGTGTATTTGTAATTATTATCAATGAGAAATTTTGTTTTATATCTTCAAAGACTTATATTGAGACAAATTTGAAAAAAGTCTTTGAGTAATTATTATCCGTAAAAAATTGTTTTTTAAGTCTTCAAAGACTTTTTCATTGAGACTGATAATTACGCAAAGACTTTTTTCAAATTTGTCTCAATATAAGTCTTTGAAGACTTAAAAAATATATTTGAAATAACTATTATGGAAAGATTTTTAAAATATAAGTTGCTGAATAATAATTATATAAGATTTTTATCATTTTTATCAGGAAAAATTATTATCACAAAACTTTTATGATTCTGAAGAAAATTTGTAAGACTTTTATAATTTCAAAATGAAATAATAATTAATAATTCTACATCTCTGAGTTTGAATATCAAATCACTAATAAGATGATGAAGACTAGGGCAACAGAAAATTTCCCCTAAAAAATTCGTTTTTAGCGCTAAAAATATGTCCTTAAAAATATATTTTAAGCGCTAAAAATATGCTCTTAAAACTTGGTTTAAGCACTGAAAATATGCCCTTAAAATTTTTTTATATACTTAATAAAAAGATATACGGCATGGTAGGTTGTGTGCTCCCCTTTCATGCAAGAGATTCCAGGATCAAAACACTGGCCCGGACAAATATCAAAAATTAGTTTTAAATAAAATTAGAACACTTTTTGTAATAAAAAATATTTTTATTAAAGGTACATTTGTTTTTATAGGCACAAAAGCGAAATAAAAAATTCACATTTTATTAAATTATAATACTTTTTGTAACAAAAAATTATTTTTATTATAGGTACAAGGAAATAAAAAAATTCACATTTGCGAAACACATCTTCGTTACCAAAAGAAAACAAGTATTTTAACATACGAAAATCTATATATATTAGGGCGTGTCAATTTGTACTGACGGAAAAAACCTACTTTGTTTCGGGCACAGCTGCATTCTCTGGTCAATTCTAAACAAAAAAGTCCAAAGGAGCATAGTTCTAAAATGAAGTTTGACCCTCCGCAATTTTGATTTTAGATAGTCATCCCTAAAAAATTTTTTTACATTTGTTAAAAAAATGTAGTTGAAGATACTCAAATTAAATTTAGAGATTTATTTGAGTTGAACCGACACATTATCAGAAAAATTTAATCAATTTGGGTAAAGTTTACAAACGACGAAGAATTCACTGTCAGAAATCTTAAACTACTTTCCTAAATATACGGATATTCTGAATACGTCATTGTATTCTACAGGCAAAAATTAAGTTGTTTCGGCATTTCACTTAGATATTTCAAACTTTTAAGATATACATACCTGTTGTAATAATTGGGAAAAATTCTAAAGAAGGGGTTTGGAAAATTAATGTATGTAAAAAATAATCAAATTGCATACTTATTTATTCAAATTGCAAAATTACAAAATTTTGCGATAAATTTTCAAATAGAAAACTATGTCGATTGCCGCGGCAAGTTTTTAAACGTAGAAAAAGATCTTTCCACGTCAACTGAAGGTATCGGGGCGTATTTAAATGTAAGAATTTCAGTAACTGTGTAGCGTGTAGTGCTACACGTTCAATATGAATATTGCGATATTTTTCTCGCTCTGAGGTTCAAGATATTTTACTTCCGTCCTTTTCGCACTTTCACTTTCAATTCGTTTATTGCCAATATTGCGATCCGGATCGCGGATTTCAAAATTTCTAAACATTTTGCGATCCAGAATCGCGAGCTATCAATACTCGATGCTACAGTATCAATATGAATCGCGATCCACGGATTGCATCAATATATATTGACCGTCTGACGTATGCCTATGTATGTAGATACACAGCTGATTCGTGTAGCACATTTGAATGAAGCATTGCGAAAATTATTAAATTCGCCTTGAACTTGTCACACAAAGAGGAATGGCAAATAGTATGCGCATATACAAAACAAAGTTGCCAGAGTACAAAATTTAAATAAAAACAATTTTACGAGGGAGATGGAAAAATGCGACGAAATACTAAAATATGAATTTATAGCAAAATATGTCAAAAATATGCAAATAAGTCAAGATATGCAAAAATAAGCCTTTTGACCTAAATATGCGAAAATATGCCCTAACACGTTAGGCTTATTCCCTTCGTCTTGAGCTAAAACGCCGATATATATTTATCATATGTAAATAGGACTGCAACAGAAAAATATGCATTTGCATATCTTCTGTTGCCCTAATGATGACTGTTGATAACCGAAAGCCAATGCGAAGCTTGGCCGGGTATGCTAGTAAATTATAAAAAATTAACCCGATATCGCGAAAACTGAGGGAATAGTTTACATCCAAACAGACGTGCATCATTGAATTGATTCAGCTTTTCACTTTAATGATTTCGGTACATAAACTTCTGCTACTAATAATAGTTTTGACTCCAATCTATATTGCTATTTCATAATCTGGAGTTTCCAAAAGTTCGTAACCAAAATGCCCAAAACTTATTTCAACATTCATTAGATACGACAACCCTTCCTCATAGTTTTGACATTCTTTGTCATTGTAAATGTATTTTTTGTGATTTCTCCAAATTCTGGCGGAATTTTTCTAAATCGTAAGTCGAAATTAATTACCATATGCATTTTCTATAATGGGTGTCCCGTTCATGTATGAAAAAAAGTTTTTTTCGAGCTACGCTATCGCAGGAGGTATCAAAAGTTGCGTAATTGAATACAGATCACAATAAAAGTAAAAAACCCGGTGTTTATGCAACTTATGCTGTATAGCTTTCGTTCGTGCATTTGCATGCGGCTGTAAAAAACTGCGGTAATTCTCAGCCGTCTTATGCATTGTTCGAGCTATATAGCATGAAGGAGCAAATAGTACTCGGGATTTTTCACAAACGAAAAAGAGGTTGGCACTCTCGCCCAACCTTGGAGCCGCAATCACGCTCCTCCCCAACTGAATACATTCAAGGGTTGTAAATATGGTATGTATGTGCATATATACATCCAATATATGCACATATGTACATACAGACGTACATATGTACACACTCGCATAAAAGATGCTACACCTCCCCGTAGCCACCCCCACTCTACCCAAAAAAAGATGCTAAACCTCCCCGTAGCCAAACCCACTCCAATTCCCTCCAAAAAAGCAACTCGCCTTCCCTCTCCCATCAAAGCTTAAACACCCGGAATTGAGTTCGATCTTGAGGGCTCTACCGAGATCTGAAATTTTTTAATTTCATATATTTAGAACCCTAAACTTTAGAGCTAAAATAATAAAAATGTCATACTCAAAAGTTATTTTATTATTGAGATTAACCATATAAGTACAGAGAAACAAATTTATTGCATTTAATTAATTTAAAAAACTTAGAATTCAAATATATTTTTGTGTCCAAATTTTGGTATTTCTTGAGATTGCGACTATAATATTCCTTTGAACCAGTGAGGATATTTTTGGCTTCCGTCCGCGTGTTTATACTTTTGGATTATATTTTACAGCATTTTCCAATATTATTCAAAGCAATTTCACATTTCGTCAATTTCCCGGCACGAAAAACACTTATTTTGGAGATTTTTTCCTTTTTGCTATAAGTTGAATAGTGCAGGGGTTTCCTCGATCCATTCTGAGTCCCTGATGGCATTATAGGGTTAAAAGCCTAGTATATTATAAAACTTTATTTTATATTCAGTGAATTGGTTTTTTATTATCTACAAAAATCTCCACCCTTTCGAAAAAAATTTTAATTGAAGTTTGGTGTCCCTATTATTTTTCACAAGCTGAAACGAACTCACTCCACAAAATCATCAGCCGTTATGAAACGACGCAACAAATGGCCGATTAAATAACTGTTCCTTACTTCGGAGACATGTGAGCAAGAAATTAATGTATAAGTTTTGACCATTGTTTAGAAATTGAAGCAGGATCGATGTTTGAAATATTTCAAGCAAGTGTCCCTTTTACACTGTAGGGAGGTCAAAATATCACAGCGAAACGCCGAGACACCCCAACTAAATTTTGGCTGTAGAATACGATGGCATTTACAGAAAGTCAAAGTTAGCTCTTGTTTTCGAGATATTTAGGAAAGAAGTTTCAGAGCTCTGAAGGTAATTTTTTTTCCGTCTATAAACTTTACTCAGGCTTGGAACCCTTTACTCGCATAAAAATTTTGACAGTTGTTCTTACTTAATTGGGCATTCTAAATTCAATGCCGCCTTTAGTTTTCCCAAATTGGCTCCGGTTTCCGAGATAACGGTTTTTAAATTAATTGGATGATCTTTATATGGTCTTACAGAGAATTAAAAGAACTATTACACAGTTTTTAAATGAAGAAAATATATGCATGTTTAAGGATTTTATATGCATTTATAGTAAAATTTTCCTACAAAACTATTGTTTGAAAACTATTGAAGCATACTTTTAGGCATTATTTGGAGACAAATTTTATGAATGACTATTTTCGGAGTTATAAAAAAAATAAAAGTGCAAAACCATATATCTGAACAATCAGCTGTATGGCAGCTATATGTTAAAAAAAAGTGCTGCAAACCTATTTCTGTGTTTAGGGGATTTTTGTTTATCTGATATGACTTTCGTTTAAATAAATGAAATGAAATAATTTTAACATAATTCGTTTAAGTAAAGTACATTATTCATATAATTTTAATTGCGAATTCTGCAAGGCTGCGAAAGAAAAATTTTTACACCTATTTTACTGTCAATATATGTATATTTGAATTTGATGGATTTTTTTTTTGCATGTTAGAAATAATAAAAAATAGCATATCGTTATGAAGTTAAAGCATTTTATTTTATATGAAGTTTTAATAGTTTTTCTCTGAGATGATACTTAAAAACAATATACATATATTATTCTGTTTTTACGATCCAAATTTTCTTGAACTCGCGGGAACACTGAACGTATGAAAACCCATTTTGCGGTGACAACACTGCATACTAGTACCTTCGCCCAAGGCTTGTAGTCTCTTCTAAATCTTTTCTGATTCCAGAATATTCATAACGTTATAAAATTAAACTTTAGGCAAATAAGAACTTTATGCTTTAGTTAAAGAACCGTTTTGTTTTTTTATCGAACTGATTCTCCACGATTGAAAGGCAAATAAAATGCAGAAGCCGAATCAAACCCATTGTAGAAAATATGTGTATGTACGAGTATTTTCATTGTAACCACATGGAATTCAGATTTTTGCACTTAAAAGTAAGAAATTGGATTTTAGAAATGTCAATTGGATTTTAAAAAGGGGAAATTGGATTTTAGAAAGGGGAATTTGGATTTTAGAAATGTCAATTGGATTTTAGAAAAGGGAAATTGGACTTTAGAAACTGTAAATTGGATTTAATTTATATAATTACGTACATATATGTACATACATTATACTTTCATTTGCAATAAAGAATTTCTATTCGAAAAATTCTGTGTAAAATTTATTTTACACGCACATTCTAAAATCTAATTCACGCTTTCGAAAATCCAATTTCCATTACTTTTACCGCTTTCTAAAATCCAACTGACATTTCTAAAATCCAATTTCCCCTTTCTAAAATCCAATGGCATTTCTAAAATCCAATTTCCCCTTTCTAAAATCCAATTGACATTTCTAAAATATAATTCCCTCTTTCTAAAATCCAATTGTCGTTTCTAAAATCCAATTAACGCTTTCTAAAATTCATCTGGAAATGGTGTAGTGATAGTGTTGGAAAAAAATGGAGAAAATTTGTCCTATTTTATTCTGGATTTTGAGGTTTTCATACCAAAATAACAAGTCTGTAAAAAATGTAAGTAACTCCCGTGCCTTTAAAGTGTCCCAAATTTTTTTTTTTACTAATAGTTACCTACTAATGGAATGCCCAACAACATCATATAAAAACGCCATCTTACCGCAGTCCAAAACATAAAAATTGCAAATAATGTTTGCAAAAAAAAATTATTTGCAAAAATAAAAAATGCAGTTCGGTAGAAGATATCATCTTTTATATATATATCAAAATTTAGCAAAATCGGTTTGACCAATTGTGAGAAAATCGGCAAAAACTAAGAATTTCGAAAAAATTTTGATAGCTATAACTTTGAGAATAATTCGAATTTCGAAAAATTGTTAAATACTTATTTTTGTTTAAGCGTTGTGAGCCATACTACCCACTTTCATTAAAATACATGGCCGTCGAAAAAATTTTAGGTGGCGCAGTTAAAAAAATTCAACTCATTTGCACTTTATACCTTTAATATATCTGTGTTCATATCGAATAGTAGCTTATGTCGAAAGGCAAATTTTCAAGATAATCGTAAGTCGATGTAATTTTGTAGCAGTTCCCCGCACATGATTTCTAAGTGAAATCATTGAGACTGAAGCTGGTTGAAAGCCTGAGAAATATTTTAAACAAAAACTGCAGAATGTGCTCTCTGAGATAAATTATTTCAATTTTGGGAAAGTAACTCATTTTTAACACGCTTTTATTAGTTTCACCTGTATGTATGTATGTATGTATGTGTGTATATATGTATGTATGTATGTAAATACAGCATACTTTTAGGCGAAAGCGTGTGTATTCATACACTGAAGTTTTTCAGTGTGAGATGTGCTTATTTCCTTAAGTACACTTAAGTTACTGTTTCATATGAACACAGATATGTATGTATACATACATTGAAGTTGCGCAACCTGGGTATTTTTATTTGATCGTTTATATCTTACGTAGTTTTGCATCGATTTTCCTCGATGATAGCTTATCTGTTTTCTAATTAAACAGAGCTTTACGTAAAGAAAAAATATCTGGAAAAAAGTTGTGGTTTCGGAATGCTGCCCTCGCAAAGAGTACTTTTCTGATATTTTTTCATAACAAAAAAAAAAACACAAAAATCTGAAATGATAAGCTAATATCTCGAAAACTATCTGGTTGAGCAAAAACAATGTATGATGCATTTATAGCAAATCTTATCGTCTTTCCGATTCTGTAACTTTTGCTTGACCCGTTCGTGAGATATATTGCAAATATCGCAAAAACGGTACCATAGAATCAAAAATTAATGAAATGAATTTTCGAAATCAGGGGGTGGTTTTACATACGAATTCCATAACGGCGTTTCTGGTAAAGAGAAAAAGTTGAAACTCGTGGTCCAGTGTAATCATTAGGGCAACAGAAGATATGCAAATGCATATTTTTTCTGTTGCAGTCCTATTTACATATGATAAATATATATAGGCGTTTTAGCTCAAGACGAAGAGAATAAGCCTAACTTGTTAGGGCATATTTTCGCATATTTAGGTCAAAAGGCTTATTTTTGCATATTTTGACTTATTTGCATATTTTTGGCATATTTTGCTTTAAATTCATATTTTAGCATAGTATTTCGTCATATTTTTCCATCTCACTCGTAATATTGTTTTTATTTACATTTTTTACTCTGGCAACTTTGTTTTGTATATGCGCATACTATTTGCCATTCCCCTTTTTCTTGCAAGTTCAAGGCGAATTTAATAATTTTCGCAATGCAATGCCTAGGCATACGTCAGACGGTCAATATATATTGATGAAATCTGTGGATCGCGATTCATATTGACAGTGTAGCATCGAGTATTGATGGATCGCGATTCTGGATCGCAGAATGTTTAGAAATTTTGAAATCCGCGATTCGGATCGCAATATTGGCAATAAGCGAATTGAAAGTGAAAGTGCGAAAAGGACGGAAGTAAAATATCTTGTACCTCAGAGCGAGAAAAATATCGCAATATTCATATTGAACGTGTAGCACTACACGCTACATAGTGACTGAAATTCTTTCTTTTAAATACGCCCCGATAACTTCAGTTGACGTGGAAAGATCTTTTTCTACGCTTAAAAACTTACCGCGACAATCGACATAGTTTTCTATTTGAAAATTTATCGCAAAATTTTATAGTTGACAGCAATTTGAATAAATAAGTATTCAAGTTTTGCACTGGAATTTTGATTGCCATCCACACATAAAATTTTAAATTCATGCACATAAATATATGTATGTATGTATATATTTTCGTAAGTACAAATACTTGTTTTCTTTTGGTAACGAAGATGTGTTTCGCAAATGTGAATTTTTTTATTTCGTCTTTTGAACCTATAAAATGTACCTTTAATAAACATAATTTTTTGTTACAAAGTGTTCTAATTTTATTTAAAACTAATTTTTGATATTTGTTCGAGCCAGGTTTGAACCTGGAACCTCTTGCAAGAAAGGTGGGCACACAACCTACCATGCCGTATATCTTTTTATTAAGTACTAGCAAATACACGTCCCGCTTCGCAGCGACGAACAAAAGTTTTCTGTTATGATGGGTCTTTACCTTTACCTTTACCTTTACCTTTACCTTTACCTTTACCTTTACCTTTACCTTTACCTTTACCTTTACTTTTACCTTTACCTTTACCTTTACCTTTACCTTTACCTTTACCTTTACCTTTACCTTTACCTTTACCTTTACCTTTACCTTTACCTTTACCTTTACCTTTACCTTTACCTTTACCTTTACCTTTACCTTTACCTTTATCTTTACCTTTACCTTTACCTTTACCTTTACCTTTACCTTTACCTTTACCTTTACTTTTACCGGGACCATCCATCACCATCCGGGCTCACTACTTGAACCATCTCTGGGAAACCGACTTAAAAAATAAAAATTAAAATATCAGTATGTTGAAGCCCTGCTCGACGACTTTCATTTGATACCAATATCGTTTAGAAACATTCGAGGGTCATCTGGGTCCACGTTTTGACCCATATTTGGGGACCCGGCCTAGGCGACGCAATGAAAATAACTTTATGTTGAAAGCCTGCTCAGCACCTTTCATTTGATACCCATATTGCTCAAACACTTGCTGGGTCACTCAGGGTCAACATTTGGGCCTATATTCCGGGAAGTTACCTATTATGTGCGCTAATACCATATAAATCCGCTGTGAAAATTTCATAAAGATCGGTTGATTACTTTGGGAGTCCATAAAGGACACACACACATTCATTTTTATATAATAGATATAAACAAAATTTTAAGGGCATATTTTCAGTGCTTAAACCAAGTTTTAAGAGCATATTTTTAGCGCTTAACCCATATTTTTAAGGACATATTTTTAGCGCTAAAAGCGAGTTTTTTAGGGCATATTTTCTGTTGCCCTAGTAATCATTATTGTGGGAGTTTTATTTTTTTCGATCAAAAATATCACTCATTCACGAAGTTATATCGATGGGAATTTTTTAGTAATTATATTCCAGAGAACTTCGGAGACGATTTGAGTTTTTCGACCTAAGAAAAAAAATAAAACTCAAAGAATAATTTTTATTTCTGAGCGATAAATATCACTCAAGGAATAAGTTTTATTTTTGATCAAAAAAATAAAACTCAAAAAATATCTAATGATTATTTTTGATTTTTATGGATATCGCTTAAAATTTTTCGATCATAGTGGATTCGGATAGTGCTCTTTCAGACAGGCACACTAAGCCGTATCACGAAAATAAAGTTTGCGTTTGTCAGTTTTATTTCAACACTTATGTCGAAAAAATATTTCTGGTGTAAAAATTTTTTTTTAGACCCGCGTTAAAAACAGCTAAATCGCGTTTTTATACTCAGCTGTACTAGTACACAGAGTATTATAGTTTTAATCACATAACGGTGGATTGTAACAGAATGAAATAATCGAGATAGATATAGACTTATATATATCAAAATGATCAGGGTGAAAAGAGAAATCGATTGAGTCATGTCCGTCCGTCCGTCCGTCCGTCCGTCCGTCTGTCCGTCTGTCCGTCCGTCCGTCTGTAAACACTCTAACTCGCGCAAAAATTGAGATATTTTGATGAAATTTGAAATGCAAGTTGGTATCGACACTGGGACGGTTGGTATTGAAAATGGGCGAAATCGGACCATGACCACGCCCACTTTTCCTATATAGAAAAAATCGGAAATCTGGTATCTCAGCCACTAATATAGCTAGAGTGATGAAATTTTACCCACGTGTTGAGCTCAGGCCCCTAAGAAGAAATTTGATGGAATTTTGGAAAATGGGCGGTGCCACGCCCACTTATTAAGGAGCAAACATTGAAAGCTTTATGAGTCATAACTCAAAAACTGTTGAAGATATATCGATGAAATTTGGTATGCGTGATTTACTTACTTAAACAAATGTTTTGACGGAAAATTGCCAAAATCGGTTGACGGCCACGCCCACTTTTATATATGGGAACTATAAAGGGGCCTAATAAAAACATTTTAAGCGATATCTCTGTCAAATATAAAGATCTATCACTGAAATTTTGTGGCATGAGTCCAGCTATGTACATAAAACAAAAAGCACAAAAATTTAGGAAAATGGGCGGTGCCACGCCCACTTATTAAGGGGCAAATATTGAAAGTTTTATGAGTCATAACTCAGAAACCATTGAAGATATATCAATGAAATTTAGTACGCGTGATATATGTACTTAGGCAAATGTTTGGACGAAAAATTTCCAAAATCGGTTGACGACCACGCCCACTTTTATATATGGGTCTTATAAAGTGACCTAATAAAAACATTTTAAGCGATATCTCTGTCAAATATAAAGATATATCATTAAAATTTTATGGCAGGAGTCTAACTACGAACATAAGACAAAAACCGTAAAAATTTTGGAAAATGGGCGTGGCACCGCCTCTTTTTAGAAGCTGGAATATACGAGATTTCTGAGCCCATAACTCGACAAATAATTGATATATAATGACGAAACTTGGTGTGTACACTTTTATTACTTGTGGTAATACATGTTACAAATTTTAGCGAAATCGGTTGACGACCACGCCCACTTTTAAATATGGGTATTATAAAGTGGCCTAATAAAAACATTTTAAGCGATATCTCTGTCAAATATAAAGATATATCATTGAAATTTTATAGCAGGAGTCCAACTGCGGACATAAAACGAAAACCACAAAAATTTTGGAAAATGGGCGTGGCACCGCCTCTTTTTAGAAACAGGAATATACGAGATTTCTTAGCCTATAACTCGACAAATAATTGAGATATTATGACGAAAATTGGTTTATACACTTTTATATCTTGTGTTAATAGACACGAAAAAATTTATTGAAATCGGTTTATGACCACGCCTACTTTTTAACAAAGATATTTCTGGAACACCCTTTGGGAATTTGTAACGTGACATCTTTGTAACTAGAGTCATAAAGGAGTGAAATTTTGCACAAAGAATAATATTCATATGCTTAGTTGGATGACTGATAAAAATGTTGAAAATGGACGTGGCTACGCCCACTTTATGCAGCACTTGCTTTATAGAAAGTACCTACACCGTGTTTCCATCAAACGCAAACAAACAATGAAAGCATACAGCTGAGTATCTAATGTTCGATTCCACTCGAACTTAGGCTTCCTTACTTGTTTGTAATAACTTCCTTATTTGATGTCGGATCTCTATGATCTTAATGTCGCAGAAAAGGTCTCGCCCAGCACTATATTTGGCCCATATAAAGTTTCGACCTCAAAGGTTGTCCTGAGTTTTACCTTTAAAAATTTTGGAGTTACTATCACTAGATTTTTTTATTTTTATCACTAATACAAAGTTCTCAAAAAACCATGGGGAATCCCCCGAAAAAATTCTAGCCTTTATTCACAAACAAAAAACTTATACTTTTTTAAAATCAGAGAACCTGTTTTTTGAAAAATTATCCCAAGTTCTTATTTATATGAGGCAGTAACACCTATAGTATGAGTTTTTGATTAAAAAGTCCTCGCTTGACTTGAGAATATTGTACCGCGATGGAACAGCTACCAATACTGGATACATGATATGCAAAAAATTATTGATGATTGGACTATTCGTACTGATCAACGTGATTTATATTGAACGATAATGGCTGTAGTGAAGATTTGGCAAGTATTCAATTGGGATCTCTAAGCACAACGCGCACAACGGCTTCACGATTTCTGCATCTGTGCGTATCGTAAAATCATCCAAGTTATTTAGAAAAACTGCTAGAATACGTTGTAAAATTATACGCGTCTAAAAAGAAACAACGGAATTATAAATGTATTACCAATACTTGCGCTGGATGCGTCGTCTGCCCCTAGAAATGCAGTTAATTATTCAGCCTACAATTGAAAACAACGCACTTTACTTTAATCCCGAAAACATCTTCTTATCTATGATAACCGAGACCGAAAATGACGATGTCTTCCAAATTTTGAGATATTTATGAAAGAAGTTTCAGAGCTCTGAAAGTGAGTTCTTCGTCGCTTATATTACTTTGCTCACACTCAAAAAAAATTACTCAGATTATGGAAAAATGGGAATGATTCGCCGCTAAAGACATATTTTCATTGTTTTGAATACAATTTTCTTTAAAACGTAATTTTTATTCCTTGATTTAAAGAAAATTGTACATCAAAATACTGAAAATATGTCTTTAGCGCCGAAACATTCCCATTTTTCCATAATCTGAGTAAGTTGTTTTTTCAGTGCAGATTTCGAACGTTTAAAACAAATTGGAATTTATGTGCAGGGTATTCTCTTCCCTCTCATATGCATTTTATATACATATATGTATGTACGTATAGTTTTTCCCCTTTTCTTTATTTTATTACCTCAACAATAGTTACTCATACGCCCCCCATCGGATCGCTTTGTATGTGAAAACTGAAAATTATCTCGAAAATGGGAGCTAATCCGGATTTTCTAAAAACGCCATCGTAATCTGGAGCCAAAAATTAAGCTGACGTGTTTCGCCATTTCTCTGTGGTAATTTTTATAAAAAAAAAACAAGTGTTTCATTTTACAACGTTATAACTTTTTTGTTTGTGAATAAAGGCTAGAATTTTTTGGGGAATTCCTCATCGTTTTTTGAGAGCTTTGTATTAGTGATAAAAATAAAAAAATCTAGGGATAGTAACTCTAAAATTTTTAAGGGTAAAACTCAGGACAACCTTTGAGGACGAAACTTTATATGGGCCAAATATAGTGCTGAGCGAGACCTTTTCTGCGACATTAAGATCATAAAGATCCGACATCAAATAAGGAAGTTATTACAAAAATCGCGATTTAGCTGTTTTTAACGCGGGCCTAAAAAAAAATTTTTTACACCAAAAATATTTTTTCGACATAAGTATTCAAATAAAACTGACACAGTAAACTTTTTTTTTGTCCATATGACGTGATACGGCTTAATGCACACACACAATACTCAATGCTCCCCAGTTGGAAAAGGTAATGTATGGTAATGTATAGTTTCATGTATATGCCCCGTATACTATACATTACTTCTTCAATGAGTCGTACAACAGTCCGTGTCCTAGGAAAGTAATGTATCGCTTGCTTCATGACCCCTTGCATTACCTTTCATGTAAGAAAAGATGTATTGTAAAAGCTAAACGAAATGATACATTCCAAATATTGTTTTATTTCATGTATGAAAACTTATCAATTAAAGGATGAATGATTTGTCAGTTGTGCATTTGTATTCGCTATTCCATGAACTCGATTCTCGAATTATTTTTGTATTTTTGATAAAAGTGATTTTTACGCGATAATTGTATAATTTTCGCGAAAAATATATATAAATTCGGTATTAAGTCGTGACAACGACTGGTTCCACAATTTATTTCAGCCACTGTTGCACTGCTTTCAATATATTCACATTCTTTTTTTTTTATTAGACGGCGCCACTGGCATTTTGACCACAGTTTTTAATTATCTTATTTTATTTTATTTTATTTTATATTAAAATAGATACATATTTACCTTTTTTTTTAATCACTTTCACTACACTTATTACTAATTAAATTTCACGAACTTATTTTTGCACGGCAAAACAAAAACTAAATATGCGCGTCGATTGCGTCAGCCAATAATTCTCTCTCCGCCAACCACCTGTCAACGTCTCTTTTTGATTATCTTTCACGCATGTTTGTTGTTTTGTTTGTTTTTTCGTATTTTCTATGAATTGGCTGACGCAATCGACGCGCATATTTAGGAAAGGAAAATACCTATTTTTATATAAAATTAAATTAAATCCCTACTAAAAAATGCGCTCAAAACGCCACTGGCGCCGCCTAATAAAAAAAGAAAGGGAAAGTGAATATGTGAGGGGAACAGTGGCTGCAGAAAATATCGAAGCAGTGGCTGTACAAGAAAACGCCACAGTGAATCAAATAAATTGTGAACCAGTCGAAAATATTGATGGATTTAGGCTGCCCCTACAAGAAAAGCTTGCTTTGTGGGCAGTTAAACATGCGGTCATCAAGTAACGAAGAAAACTTAAATATAGGTAAGAAATTTCTAAACCCCTTTTTGTTATAACGTAAGTACATTTAACTATTATCGTTTCCTTATTTTCAGAACCGGAAACAGTCATATTTGTCACCGCTAAACTTCGAGAATTTTCTAGCGATGAAAACATAAATACAGGTAGGAAATTGCAAAAAACCATTTTGTTAAAACGTTAAATATACAATTTATTCCTTATTTTCAGAACCGCAAACCTCTACGATTGCAACATTGCAAAATGACGTTCGAATCCCTACAGGTGTGTTCCTTAGATCTGTTTATTATTATTATATCTTCTACCCCATGTCTCCCACATTCCCTCGCATTAACATTAAATTCATGTTAAGTATTATTTATGTTCAAAAAATATATCAGTAAAATAAAAAAAAAATTAAAAAAAAATATATATTTAATGCCATTTCTTTTGTCCTCTGGAACATAATATATACATATGTATCTTTTCTTACATGAAAAGTAATGCAAGAAGTCATGCATCATTTAAATGATAAGTTTTCATACATGAAATAAAAACTTACTTGGAATGCATCATTTCGATTACCTTTTTCAATACACCTTTTCTTACATGAAAGGTAATGCAAGGGGTCATGTAACAAGCGATACATTACTTTCCTAGGACATAGACTGTGCTAGGATTCATCGAAGAAGTAAGGACTCAAATACATGGCATATGCATGAATTCTTGCATTACCATACATTACCGTTTCCAACTGGGATGATTACACAGCTCAACAAAAAAGTCGATATTTTGGTGTAGCCCTGCTTGCAACTGCAGTTGGTAATATACGATGCACTGATAAAAAAATGATAACAACTTTTTTGAATCGTACGTGTAGTTTTTGAGATATGAGCCCTTAATAGGTTAAGGGATATTTAGCCCGATAACTTTTTTCCTGCTAATCCCATCAACACACGTTTGATGTCGTTGAAAAGGCGACATTCCACATCTTCTATCGGTGTAATCATTATTAATGTATCTTGATAAATATCAGAGAAATTGTAAAAACAATCTCAAAAATTCAATTTTTTGTTAAATTTTTTCAATTTTTTTCATTTTTAATCACGGGTTTCTCTAATAATTTGTAAGCTAGTGTATATGCAAAGTTATTTCGATATAATCTTCTATTAATTCTGCTTTCAAAGATGGGCCTATAACTTCTTCATATTCGCCAAGGCGTTCCTAAGATATTTTACTTTAATTAATTTCTGCTGTGAAATTTTTTCATACAAAAATATTTACCTTTACCTGGGAGGTCAAACGTGTGTTGATAGGATTATCAGAAAAAAAGTTATTGGGCCAAATATCCCTTAACCTATTAAGGGCTCATATCTCAAAAACTACACGGACGATTCAAAAAAGTTATCATTTTTTATCAGTGCATCGTATACTACACAGTAAAAATTTTAGTTTAATTTTAATACCATTTTGGTATTTATATATAACAATGCCAAAAAGTATAAAATTAAAACCTGAGATCTGAGAGACAACAATTATTCTTGGTGTCAAATTAATATTTTTTTGGAATTAAATCAAAACCAAATATTGATTATTTTTAGAATATTTTTGGTATTAAAAATAGTTGAAATGGTATAAGATCAATCCAAAAATTGGAATAAATTTTATACTTTATGGATTTAAAAATAAACCCCCATAAAATTTCCAGCGGATATACCGCAAATAACCCTTTATCCCAAAGACTAATGAGAAATTGAATAACGTTAACATTGTTTATTTATGTACATAAAAATCTAAAACAAACATTTGCCCCTAAGTTTCCATGAGCAGGATATCGAGCCCTCATCCCCATAAATGTGTATCCAACAAAAACTAAATTTTACGGGACTTTTTTAATTTCTTTTGCATACAGTTTGTATGTAGCCTTGAAACTTACATATTTAGTCTCTTACTTCGAAACTGCATATTTCACAGCTATGATATTTTTGGAAGTTGATGCATGTTATAATAAATTGTTGATTTCCATAAAAAAGCTGTAATCGATAACTTTGATGGATACACTTTTATGGCAGTTAGGACTTGATATATGTATATACATATTGTCAACTTTTACACCAATATTTTGGAGATTTCCAGGGAAATTTCAGCACCGTCGCGGTTCTTGCAGTGATACTGCAAGAGAGACGTTCAACTGCCTTATGTCTGTAAAAATAAAGCAAACTTTACCCTCATGCTATTTTATTAATTTCCTGAATTACTTACTTGATACAATTATTTCATCAGGCGTAAAAAATTCGAATCGGCCATTTAGTAATTACTCCTTCGCATTGTACTTTTAGAAAAATGTTGTTTATTTATTTTGACTTTTTTTCTGAAAATTTGTTCTTAATATTTTTTTGGTTTTGATTTCAAACCAAAAAAGCTTTGATAGTAATGTACATTGAGAAAGAGAAAGTTTTTTATACTTTTCAGGATTTGTTTTTAAACCATAAATGATTAAACTTCTTTAGAGAGAATTTTAATACTTTTCAAGACTTTATTTTGAAACTATTTTGGAATAAATAAAATTGTAAAACTTCTCATAGTTTAAAAATAAGACTTTTTGGCATTAAAATTCAAATTTAATTCCAAGAATGATTAAGCTAAGTACCAAATGATATTAGAAATAAACTATCATTTTTTACTGTGTACCAACTGCAGTTACAACCAGGGCTGCACCAAAATATCGACTTTTTTGTTGAGCTGTGTTATTATGGGTCCCTGATTATTTCTCCACGTTCAAAAATACTTTCTTGTCAATAAAAAGCCACATTTTCACCGCAGTTCCTGCTTCGGTAAAAAAAGGCGAATCATTAGATGAAAGTTCAACCGAAAGCAACAAAATCGGAATTATTGCCGACAGCGCCATTAACAACTGTGATAATTTTATTACATCAAATTCCCATATCCAAATCGACAATAGTAATCCAAAAAAAGGCAACATTTTGCTCAACCTTACCAGAAACTTATTAGACAGCAACACCATCTCCGTTATAAACAACAATATCAATACAAATGTAATAAACAAAAGCAACATAAAAAACAACTATAATAATATACTCCAAAGTGAACCAGAGTTTTTGGTCAAAAAGAACTTGTTAATAGAACGCAATGCTACTGTGATCAACGGTATAATGAAGAATATTCAACGTGGTGACGATAACTTGGATATAAACTATAGTAACAATAGTACAAACAATAGTATTGCATATAAAAGATACGAACATAATGTAAATCAGATTAATACATCGAATACTCAATATCCGAAAATGCAACAACAACATGCTGCGGTAAGCCCGAAGAATGAATTGCACAGCTCTGATTTTAGCCACTCCGTCCCAGATGTCTCTACATACGAGTATAATTTTAAACACACCAAGACTCCAGTAACCAGTCAAAAAGAGTATAGTTTAGCTGAAGAACCACTCAAAATGAATGGTGCATATGAAACACTCAGTACCTCCTTTACCCCAATTCGTGCGAGCCCCTTCACTCGCCCTACACCGGAAAAAACTATTTCATTACCACAAACCTGTGATTTTAAAACTGATACGCGACCGTCGTCCATTGATGCGATATGGCCATATATGAATCCCAATGTTAGAACAGCTCCACATCCTCCTCCACCACCGCCACCACCAGATCTGCATTGCCACTATTATGTGCCACAGTCCCTGCCCCTGCAATATTGTCAGACATCGCCAAATATCGCTGCAGTTACATTGAAGCCAATTAAAATGGCAATAACAGGTGAGTGCCAAACTTAAATTTCCCTCATTGGCTAAATTTGTGTCATCATCTCAACTTCTTCCGCCTTTACAATTCACTCACAATATTCCTATTTCAAAATCAAGAGCCGGAAAATGAAGAAAAACGATTGCTGCTACAATTAAAAAGGGACCATACAGTTAAGGATTTGACGCAAAAGTTAAGTAATATGCCAGTAAGTCCTACACACGAAGAGAAGCAGCATAGCCGCATCTTCGATGATATGGCCGGCCTTATATCTAAAGCCAAAGAAGGACTTGCCAAGAGCAAGAGTAAAGGCGAGATATCACGGTGAGCTGAAATCTATATATATTTTTGATTTGAAATCTTAAACCCCATAATTTATAACCAAAGCGGTAATCATTATAAGCGAAATAATTTAAATCAGCATGTAATCGTTATTCTTCCATTTATATTTTTTTTGATCAAAAGTAATTATTATTATACTCAGCTGTACTAGTACACAGAGTATTATAGTTTTAATCACATAACGGTGGATTGTAACAGAATGAAATAATCGAGATAGATATAGACTTATATATATCAAAATTATCAGGGTGAAAAGAGAAATCGATTGAGCTATGTCCGTCCGTCCGTCTGTCCGTCCGTCTGTAAACACTCTAACTCGCGCAAAAGTTGAGATAATTTGATGAAATTTGAAATGCAAGTTGGTATCGAGACTGGGACGGTTGGTATTGAAAATGGGCGAAATCGGACCATGACCACGCCCACTTTTCCTATATAGAAAAAATCGGAAATTTGGTATCTCAGTCGCTAATATAGCTGGAGCGATGAAATTTTACCCACATGTTGAGCTCAGGCTCCTAGGAAGAATTTTGATGAAATTTTTGAAAATGGGCGGTGCCACGCCCACTTATTAAGGGTCAAACATTGAAAGTTTTATATTTCATAACTCAGAAACCATTGAAGATATATCGATGAAATTTGGTACGCGTGATTTACTTACTTAGGCAAACGTTTGAATGGAAAATAGTTAAAATCGGTTGACGGCCACGCCCACTTTTGTATATGTGTATTATAAAGTGACCTAATAAAATCATTTTAAGCCATATCTCTGTCAAATATAAAGATCTATCATTGAAATTTTGTCGCATGAGTCCAACTATGGACATAAAACAAAAAACACAAAAATTTTGGAAAATGGGCGGTGCCACGCCCACTTATTAAGGGGAAAAATTTGAATATTTTATGAGTCATAACTCAGAAACCGTTGAAGATATATCGATGAAATTCGGTACGCGTGATATACTTACTTAGGCAAATGTTTGGACGAAAAATTTCCAAAATCGGTTGACAGCCACGACCACTTTTATACATGTGTATTATAAAGTGCCCAAATAAAAACATTTTAAGCGATATCTCTGTCAAATATAAAGATATATCATTGAAATTTTATAGCAGGAGTCCAAGTGCTGACGTAAAACGAAAACCACAAAAATTTTGGAAAATGGGCGTGGCACCGCCTCATTTTAGAAACAGGAATATACGAGATTTCTGAGCCCATAACTCGACAAATAATTTATATATAATGACGAAACTTGGTGTGTACACTTTTATTACTAGTGGTAATACATGTTCAAAATTTTAGAGAAATCGGTTGACGACCACGCCCACTTTTATATATGGGTCTTATAAAGTGACCTAATAAAAACATTTTAAGCGATAACTTTGTCAAATATAGAGGTAATTCATAGAAATTTTGTGGCATGAGTTCTACAATAGACCGGAAACAAAAAATATAAAAATTTTGGAAAATGGGCGTGGCACCGCCTCTTTTTACACAAAGGGATATACGAGATTTCTTAGCCTATAACTCGACAAATAATTGAGATATTATGACGAAACTTGGTTTATACACTTTTATAACTTGTGTTAATAGACACGCAAAAATTTATTGAAATAGGTTTATGACCACGTCTAATTTTTAACAAAGATATTTCTGGAACACCCTTTGGGAATTTGTAACGTGACATCTTAGTAACTAGAAGTCAAAACGGAATGAAACTTTGCACAAAGAATAATATTCATATGCTTAGTTGGATGACTGATAAAAATGTTGAAAATGGGCGTGGCTACGCACACTTTATGCGGCACTCGCTTTATATAAAATATGCCGTGTTTCCATCAAACGCAAACAAACAATGAAAGCATACAGCTGAGTATCTAATGTTCGATTCAACTCGAACTTAGGCTTCCTTACTTGTTAATTAAAAAATTTATACTGCAGTAAAAGGCATTTTTTTGGTGGACATGGGAATAAAATAAATATACTGCATTACATAGCACCATCCAATTGCATACACTAGATCATAGGTGGCCACAATTTAAGCATAAGGGAGCCACACGACAACAACATCAATAAAAATTGCAACAACCTTCTTCTCGGAGTTATAAAAATATTATTTTGCTAAATAACGGTTTATTGCAACAACATACATAAAAAAAATCATACTCCCATGAGCACTTTCTATTCTTAGATGTCATTTTGAAAAGAACAAATGTACAATGTACCTACATACATCATATGTATAGATATGCTGCAGCTAGGCATTCAAATATTTTGCTAAACAACATGAACGAGGTAGCAGATATAAATGTACAACCATATGTACATATGTATGTATGTATGAAGGCGTAACTACACCATGAATGTCGGTCGAAGCTGGACCGTTAGGTTTGAGTGCTCGCCGCGACGACGATTTCTGTGAAAAAAAAGAAATGTGCGTTATTCTGTCGAAATTGATTTGCTTGTTGTTGGGAGCCACTCGGAGCCACAGCGATGTTGTTGGGAGACAAACGGAGTCACTGGAGCCATTGGGTGGCCATGTATGCACTAGATACCGAAAGGTGAAGTCCTATGAGCAAATAAATAATAGCTTAAAAAACTAAAAAACACGCTTTAATCTTAAAAGTCGTACTCAAAATTGGGAAATAATTTAATTAGAAACAAAATGATGAACGAAAATATAAGTATTTAAGGAAAAGCGTCGGGTGGTGCTCAGTATGTCAAAAAATATTTAAGATCGCTGTTTTTAACTAATATTTTTATTTTGACTTTTTGAGATTTCATATAACGTACTCTTTAATTTCGCAACTAGGTATGTATATTTTTGTACTAGTACGAATCGAATATTTTCATGTTCACGCAAGAATAAAAGTAAAAAGAAGTCTGATGAAGGGATGTGGTGATCTCCGAAATAATAATAATAATAATAATAATAATAATAATAATAATAATAATAATAATAATAATAATAATAATAATAATAATAATAATAATAATAATAATAATAATAATAATAATAATAATAATAATAATAATAATAATAATAATAATAATAATAATAATAATAATAATAATAATAATAATAATAATAATAATAATAATAATAATAATAATAATAATAATAATAATAATAATAATAATAATAATAATAATAATAATAATAATAATAATAATAATAATAATAATAATAATAATAATAATAATAATAATAATAATAATAATAATAATAATAATAATAATAATAATAATAATAATAATAATAATAATAATAATAATAATAATAATAATAATAATAATAATAATAATAATAATAATAATAATAATAATAATAATAATAATAATAATAATAATAATAATAATAATAATAATAATAATAATAATAATAATAATAATAATAATAATAATAATAATAATAATAATAATAATAATAATAATAATAATAATAATAATAATAATAATAATAATAATAATAATAATAATAATAATAATAATAATAATAATAATAATAATAATAATAATAATAATAATAATAATAATAATAATAATAATAATAATAATAATAATAATAATAATAATAATAATAATAATAATAATAATAATAATAATAATAATAATAATAATAATAATAATAATAATAATAATAATAATAATAATAATAATAATAATAATAATAATAATAATAATAATAATAATAATAATAATAATAATAATAATAATAATAATAATAATAATAATAATAATAATAATAATAATAATAATAATAATAATAATAATAATAATAATAATAATAATAATAATAATAATAATAATAATAATAATAATAATAATAATAATAATAATAATAATAATAATAATAATAATAATAATAATAATAATAATAATAATAATAATAATAATAATAATAATAATAATAATAATAATAATAATAATAATAATAATAATAATAATAATAATAATAATAATAATAATAATAATAATAATAATAATAATAATAATAATAATAATAATAATAATAATAATAATAATAATAATAATAATAATAATAATAATAATAATAATAATAATAATAATAATAATAATAATAATAATAATAATAATAATAATAATAATAATAATAATAATAATAATAATAATAATAATAATAATAATAATAATAATAATAATAATAATAATAATAATAATAATAATAATAATAATAATAATAATAATAATAATAATAATAATAATAATAATAATAATAATAATAATAATAATAATAATAATAATAATAATAATAATAATAATAATAATAATAATAATAATAATAATAATAATAATAATAATAATAATAATAATAATAATAATAATAATAATAATAATAATAATAATAATAATAATAATAATAATAATAATAATAATAATAATAATAATAATAATAATAATAATAATAATAATAATAATAATAATAATAATAATAATAATAATAATAATAATAATAATAATAATAATAATAATAATAATAATAATAATAATAATAATAATAATAATAATAATAATAATAATAATAATAATAATAATAATAATAATAATAATAATAATAATAATAATAATAATAATAATAATAATAATAATAATAATAATAATAATAATAATAATAATAATAATAATAATAATAATAATAATAATAATAATAATAATAATAATAATAATAATAATAATAATAATAATAATAATAATAATAATAATAATAATAATAATAATAATAATAATAATAATAATAATAATAATAATAATAATAATAATAATAATAATAATAATAATAATAATAATAATAATAATAATAATAATAATAATAATAATAATAATAATAATAATAATAATAATAATAATAATAATAATAATAATAATAATAATAATAATAATAATAATAATAATAATAATAATAATAATAATAATAATAATAATAATAATAATAATAATAATAATAATAATAATAATAATAATAATAATAATAATAATAATAATAATAATAATAATAATAATAATAATAATAATAATAATAATAATAATAATAATAATAATAATAATAATAATAATAATAATAATAATAATAATAATAATAATAATAATAATAATAATAATAATAATAATAATAATAATAATAATAATAATAATAATAATAATAATAATAATAATAATAATAATAATAATAATAATAATAATAATAATAATAATAATAATAATAATAATAATAATAATAATAATAATAATAATAATAATAATAATAATAATAATAATAATAATAATAATAATAATAATAATAATAATAATAATAATAATAATAATAATAATAATAATAATAATAATAATAATAATAATAATAATAATAATAATAATAATAATAATAATAATAATAATAATAATAATAATAATAATAATAATAATAATAATAATAATAATAATAATAATAATAATAATAATAATAATAATAATAATAATAATAATAATAATAATAATAATAATAATAATAATAATAATAATAATAATAATAATAATAATAATAATAATAATAATAATAATAATAATAATAATAATAATAATAATAATAATAATAATAATAATAATAATAATAATAATAATAATAATAATAATAATAATAATAATAATAATAATAATAATAATAATAATAATAATAATAATAATAATAATAATAATAATAATAATAATAATAATAATAATAATAATAATAATAATAATAATAATAATAATAATAATAATAATAATAATAATAATAATAATAATAATAATAATAATAATAATAATAATAATAATAATAATAATAATAATAATAATAATAATAATAATAATAATAATAATAATAATAATAATAATAATAATAATAATAATAATAATAATAATAATAATAATAATAATAATAATAATAATAATAATAATAATAATAATAATAATAATAATAATAATAATAATAATAATAATAATAATAATAATAATAATAATAATAATAATAATAATAATAATAATAATAATAATAATAATAATAATAATAATAATAATAATAATAATAATAATAATAATAATAATAATAATAATAATAATAATAATAATAATAATAATAATAATAATAATAATAATAATAATAATAATAATAATAATAATAATAATAATAATAATAATAATAATAATAATAATAATAATAATAATAATAATAATAATAATAATAATAATAATAATAATAATAATAATAATAATAATAATAATAATAATAATAATAATAATAATAATAATAATAATAATAATAATAATAATAATAATAATAATAATAATAATAATAATAATAATAATAATAATAATAATAATAATAATAATAATAATAATAATAATAATAATAATAATAATAATAATAATAATAATAATAATAATAATAATAATAATAATAATAATAATAATAATAATAATAATAATAATAATAATAATAATAATAATAATAATAATAATAATAATAATAATAATAATAATAATAATAATAATAATAATAATAATAATAATAATAATAATAATAATAATAATAATAATAATAATAATAATAATAATAATAATAATAATAATAATAATAATAATAATAATAATAATAATAATAATAATAATAATAATAATAATAATAATAATAATAATAATAATAATAATAATAATAATAATAATAATAATAATAATAATAATAATAATAATAATAATAATAATAATAATAATAATAATAATAATAATAATAATAATAATAATAATAATAATAATAATAATAATAATAATAATAATAATAATAATAATAATAATAATAATAATAATAATAATAATAATAATAATAATAATAATAATAATAATAATAATAATAATAATAATAATAATAATAATAATAATAATAATAATAATAATAATAATAATAATAATAATAATAATAATAATAATAATAATAATAATAATAATAATAATAATAATAATAATAATAATAATAATAATAATAATAATAATAATAATAATAATAATAATAATAATAATAATAATAATAATAATAATAATAATAATAATAATAATAATAATAATAATAATAATAATAATAATAATAATAATAATAATAATAATAATAATAATAATAATAATAATAATAATAATAATAATAATAATAATAATAATAATAATAATAATAATAATAATAATAATAATAATAATAATAATAATAATAATAATAATAATAATAATAATAATAATAATAATAATAATAATAATAATAATAATAATAATAATAATAATAATAATAATAATAATAATAATAATAATAATAATAATAATAATAATAATAATAATAATAATAATAATAATAATAATAATAATAATAATAATAATAATAATAATAATAATAATAATAATAATAATAATAATAATAATAATAATAATAATAATAATAATAATAATAATAATAATAATAATAATAATAATAATAATAATAATAATAATAATAATAATAATAATAATAATAATAATAATAATAATAATAATAATAATAATAATAATAATAATAATAATAATAATAATAATAATAATAATAATAATAATAATAATAATAATAATAATAATAATAATAATAATAATAATAATAATAATAATAATAATAATAATAATAATAATAATAATAATAATAATAATAATAATAATAATAATAATAATAATAATAATAATAATAATAATAATAATAATAATAATAATAATAATAATAATAATAATAATAATAATAATAATAATAATAATAATAATAATAATAATAATAATAATAATAATAATAATAATAATAATAATAATAATAATAATAATAATAATAATAATAATAATAATAATAATAATAATAATAATAATAATAATAATAATAATAATAATAATAATAATAATAATAATAATAATAATAATAATAATAATAATAATAATAATAATAATAATAATAATAATAATAATAATAATAATAATAATAATAATAATAATAATAATAATAATAATAATAATAATAATAATAATAATAATAATAATAATAATAATAATAATAATAATAATAATAATAATAATAATAATAATAATAATAATAATAATAATAATAATAATAATAATAATAATAATAATAATAATAATAATAATAATAATAATAATAATAATAATAATAATAATAATAATAATAATAATAATAATAATAATAATAATAATAATAATAATAATAATAATAATAATAATAATAATAATAATAATAATAATAATAATAATAATAATAATA